>ML407344.1:0-150072 GCA_005239525.1 Nicotiana knightiana | reverse complement strand
GGACCCCCCAGGCGTTATGGGTCTAACGCCTGGGTAACGCCAGGCTACCCAGGCTGTTTGGCTTGGTGCCCGGCTATCGTCCGGGTGTCCCCCCTCGTGTATGCTTCGACGTATTTGCATCCGTTTAGCCCCTTTTCCATTTCCAATTCACCTACACATAAAATAAACCCTATTAGGCACATACGATGTGTATTTTATCATTAAAGCATATAAAATGCAAGGGATATAATGCTTAAAATCACGAATTCTAGCCACTCATCACCCAGCTACCCTTGAAGTCTAATACACAAAACCGTAAAATATCTTCAAGTGTCTGAATGGTCCGCTCTGCCTGCCCATCAGTTTGTGGATAGAATGCTGTGTCGAGATTTACCTGCGTACCCAAACCTTGCTGAAATTTCTTCCAAAAGTTAGCTGTGAACTGGATCGAGCCCCTCGATCCGAGATAATAGATACTGGAGTGCCATGGATCCTGACTATTTCTTTGATATAAAACTGAGCGTACTGTTCTGCAGTGTCAATGGACTTGACTGGCAAGAAGTGAGCTGATTTCGTGAGTCGATCCACTATCACCCAAATTGAGTCGAACTTGCGCTGAGTGTGGGGAAACCCTACCACAAAGTCCATATTGATCATTTCCCATTTCCACATCGGTATTTACATGAGATGAGCCAACCCACCGGGCCTCTGATGCTCAGCCTTCACTTGATAAAAATTCGGACATCTAGCCACAAAGTCTGCCATGCCCCTCTTCATACCATTCCACCAATAAATCTCTTTGAAATCATGGTACATCTTCGTAGAACCTGGGTGTACTGAATACCTGGAATTGTGAGCCTCTTCCATTATCCTTTCCCGAAGATCATCCACGTCCGGAACACATAGTCTCCCTTGGCACCGCAAAACACTGTCATCATTGCCGAATAAAATGCTGTAGTCTTAAGATTCAGAATTGCCTCTCTCAACTGTACCAATGCTAGATCTCTGAATTGTTTTTCCTTGATTTCCGTTAGAAGTGAAGATTCTGCTCCATTACGCACCACGACATCCCGTTCGTCTGAGGTCAAAGACAGAACCCTAGACTAGCCAACTGATAAACCTCCCGAGCCAAAGGGCTCTGACCTGCTTCCAAATGAGCCAAGCTGTCCATGGATTTTTTACTAAGAGCGCCGGCTACCAGATTCGCCTTTCCTGGATGGTACAAAATATTCATATCATAATCCTTGAGAAACTCTAATCACCTCCACTGCCTTAAGTTCAACTCCTTTTGTCTGAATAAATACTGAAGACTCTTGTGGTCTGTGAACACGTTCACATCGACCCCATAAAGATAATGCCGCCAGATTTTCAATGAAACCACAACCGCCGCGAGCTCCAAATCATGCGTCGAGAATTCTTCTCGTGATTCTTGACCTGTCTTGAAGCATACGCTATTACCTTACCACATTGCATCAACACACATCCCAAACCAACCCTTGAATCATCACAATACATCACAAACCCTTTTGAACCTCCTGGCAAGGTCAACACTGACGCCGTAGTCAATCTCAATTTTAATTCCTGAAAAATCTTTTCACAAGCATCGGATCAGTGGAATTTAACCGCCTTCTGCGTCAGCTTAGTCAATGGGGAGGCGAGCGTATAGAATCCCTCCACAGATCTTCAATAATACCCAGCTAGACCTAAGAAACTGCGAATCTCTATTGGGGTCATTGGCCTAGGCCAATCTTTTACCGCTGCAAACTTTTGGGGATCAACCTGAATCCCTTCCCTGGAAACAACATCGCCCAAAAAGGTGACTGATCCTAGCCAAAACTCACATTTTGAAAACTTTACATACAACTGGTGCTGATGAAGAGTCTGTAGAACTGCCTTGAGGTGAGTAGCATGATCTTACTGACTTCGCGAATAAACAAGGATATCGTCAATGAAGACAATCACAAATGAGTCAAGAAACGGTTTGAAAACCCGATTCATAAGATCCATAAAAGCTGATGGGGCGTTGGTTAGCCCAAAAGACATTACCAGAAATTCAAAGTGCCCATATCAAGTCCTGAAGGCAGTCTTAGGAATATCCTGTCCCCTGATCTTTAACTGGTGATACCGGGACCGCAAATCAATCTTTGAGAAGAATTTAGCACCTTGCAACTGGTCGAAGAAATCATCTATCAGAGGCAATGGGTATTTGTATTTGTTTTTGATGGTGACCTTGTTGAACTGCCGATAATCAATACACATACGAAGCGATCCGTCTTTCTTTCTGACAAAAAGAATCGGTGCGCCCCAAGGCGACACACTTGGCCGTATGAAACCCTTTTCTAATAGATCTTTCAATTGCTCTTTTAACTCTCTCAATTCTGCTGTCGCCATTCAGTAAGGTGGAATAGATATTGGCTGCGTATCTGGCAATAAATCAATCCCGAAATCGATCTCTCTATCTGGTGGAATCCCAGGAAGCTCGTCCAGAAATACTTCATGAAATTCATTCACAACAGGCACAGATTCGGGAGCAGGCACCCCTGAAGTGGTGTCCGCAACCCGGACCAAATGGTAGATGCACCCTTTTCTGATAATCTTAGAGGCTTTAAGGTAGGAAATAAATCTTCCTCTTGGCACAACATTATTCCCCTCCCACTAGATAACTGATTCATTAGGAAACTCGAGCCTCATAATTCCGGTTAGGCAGTCGAGTTTAGCAAAGCACGAATAGAGCCAATCCATCCCCATAATTACATCAAAATCTACCATTTTTAACTCAATAAGATCGGCCGTGGTATCCCAACCACGCACCGTGACAACACAATTCCTATAGACTCGCACAACCGTAATAGAATCACAAACCAGAGTCGACACAGAAAATGACTCGTGAAGCTGTTCGGGTTCTATCCCAAAACTTGAAGCAATAAATGGAGTAACATATGACAAAGAAGACCCGGGATCAATAAGAGCATAAACATCATGTGACTGAACGGTCAGAATACCTGTGACAACATCTGGAGAAGCCTCCGCACTCTAGAGACCACTCAAAGCGTAGAACCGATTGGGTCCCCCTCGACCCCGTGCTCCACCCCTAACTGTACCGCGCCCTGCTGAAGCTTGAGGGCGTGCTGAAGATGTAGCGACTGAAGAACTGGATGGCTGAGCAGTACCCCTACCCACGCCCTGACTGGGTGCGCGGTAGTCTCGCTGGATATGGCCTCTCTCTCCGCATCTATAGCACACCGGTATATCCAAGTAACAAGGCTCAGAATGAGACCTCCTACACTTAGGGCATGGGGCCCTCCGCTGCTGATGGAACCTCTCACCTAAACGGCTCGACTGATGGAACCTTCTGCTATCTGAACCTGGTCCAAAGCGACCCACTTGCTGATAACTGTGTCCTGATGACGGGGCACTGGATGAGAACTGAGCATAGGACTGGGATGGCCCTTATGACCTTCTCCAATGGCTGATCTCCCACCTGCAACTGAACTCCCAGGTTTGCCCGCTGACCGGGCCCTACTACCACACTCTCTCTCCATCCTTATTTTCAACTTCCTATCCTCTGTGGCCTGGGCGAATCCCACGATCTTCCCATAATTCATATCCGAATGCAAGTCACCTGTAGCAGCTTCATTAACAACCAAGAGACCAAGGCCCTGAACAAACCGTCGAACTCTAGCCTCCATAGTCGGCATCATGTGGATGGAATATTTGGACAGGCGCACGAACTCCATGTGGTACTCCCACACACTCATGTTGCCCTGCTTAAGGACCTCAAACTCCGTAGCACGGGCTGCACTAGTCTCGGCAGGCAAGAAATGATCCATGACGGCATCAACAAACTCATCCTACTTTGCCGGAGGGCTCCCCTCCTCACGGGATCCCTCCCACATCTCAAACCACAAATACGCTGCTCCCTTTAACCGATAGGAAGCCAATGCAACCCCCTCTGTCTCCGTAGCCTTCATAACCCGGAGAGTCTTGTACATTTCATCTATAAAATCCTGAGGATCTGCCTCTGGGTTGGTGCCTGTGAACTCTGGAGGGGCTAACCGCAGAAACTCGTTCACCCGGGGAACCTGAAGAATCCCCTGCTCGTTAGAGGATGCAGGGGCAACATGTGATCTTTGGGCCTGGGAGGCCACTAGCTGAGTCAACATCTGAATAAATCCCCTGAGGTCCCCATTAGAAATACCGGGACCGAAAGCTGGGACTGAGGAAGGATCAGGAACATCAGCGGGAGGGACTGTAGCACCCTCCGCTGGATCAGGAATAGGAATATTCTGGCCTGGGATGGAAGAGTCAGCCAGATTCAGGGTCGGGGAATCATTCTCACCCACACCATCAGATAAATAATTTAGGGCCACTCCTGTCATGGCATTGGCATTTGGGCCGAGTCGGGCTCTCTTCTTGGGTGCCATTTACTGAAAATTGGAACGTTGCACGATTTAGAGATAGACAACCTCACCCTTCACCACATCGCACGATACAGAGTAACAATGAAAGGGTATTTTCCTAAATGTCCATGCAACCCCCTAATTATAGATATGGTCGACAACGCACCGACAAGAAGGGCTCTACTAGACACGACTCCGAGACATCCTAGAACACTTTTAAAACCTTAGGCTCTGATACCAAGTTTGTCACACCCTAAAACCGAGGAACGAGATCGGCGCGCAACCGGATGATCCCGATCAAGCGGACCTGGATTACCTTTCCTGCCCAACGCGTTACCCCGTGTTTACAATATATATTATTCCACATGAATTAGCAATTTAGAGCTTAAGCATGAATTTACCATTTAAGTTCATTTCATCCTTTATCATTTCAACATTTGATAATCACCAAACATACAATAATTCCGATTCGGACCACGATTACTAGTAGACACAATTACTGCCCAAAATACATATAAGTACAACCCACATCATGTCTACGGAGCCTCTAAGAGTACTAAGGGTTTACATAATACTTGTCGGCAACAAGGCCCCGACTATACCTTAAAAGACATAACATATAAAAAAGAGATGATATAGACTACACACGGCCCCGAGAGGAAGTAGGGCTCACCAGATCTGCTGAAAGTATGAAGGGGAGACACCACTATCGGCGGTCTGAGCTACTTGCTGTTGAACCACCTACATCCATATAAAAGATGTAGCGCCCCCGGCAAAAGGGACGTTAGCACCATTGAATATTACTAGCATGTATGAACAAAGTTTATTCCAATGAGGAATCACACAATACACAATTGGAAGACAGTCAGGGTAACCACACAAGTACCACACAGATATATAGAAAGTTACAAATGGAGATTCCACAGTCACTTATTTCAATTATTCATCTGTTGCGTCGCGCAACCCGATCCCATCGTACATTCTCTTCTCACCCTTATTACCTCTCCACCCTTATTACTTCGTGTTGCAGCGCGTAATCCGATCCCACGTACAATCACATTTCACCTTTATTACCTATCCACCATTATTACTTCGTGTTGCAGCGTGCAACCCGATCCCACCGTACGTTCAAATTTCATAGCAACAAACAATTATATCACAGGGATCTTCATCATCAAGAACATAAGTTCATATCAACCAACAACTATATGAAGTCAAGTCACAATAATCCTTACCAAACAGTAATTCACATATGGTGTTTCCATCATTATTTAACTCAATTAAATCAATCCACAGTTTCTTTTCATCATTTGCCACACTCGGCCCTTAGCAATTAGATACCTTTCCACATTAGAGTACGTTAACCTTCATTCATTTAGTAGCACATACTTCCATATTGACATATTCGAACATTTAACGAACCTTACACATGGTAGGATAAGCACAAAGAATCACCCTTCATAAACTCAATTAGCATGGTAATCGACTTAAGAAAATCAGAGAATGAACTCGTACACCTCGATACAGCAGGACAATCAATTCACATATGCTCAAGTGAGAACTTCATACCGTGTGATCGGATACCAACAAGGTAACTCTACAAGGATTAAAGTTAGCCATACATACCTTGAATCAGAATTCCCCTTTAATTTCCTTCCACAATTCACCGGACCTTCTAGCACCTTCAATATAGTTCACAATGTGGCATAATTAAACTTAGAATTAGGAATAATGATCATGTCTTGAACTCACTTGAGCATTCTATCAAACACTAGGTGTTCCTTTAGATTAAATGGCCTCTTTTTAGTGAAAGATTACTCTAACCCATTTCGTTTTACTAGATTATGACTAGTTGGTTACATGCATGCAAGACTCCTACCCCCATCTTCATGAACACACCTAACCATGTTTCATTTTAACAAAAATCTGGAAATTAAGGTTGATGGGGTGGAAGCTTACCTCTTTTAGTGAGGAAAATGGTGTCCTACTTGATCAATTTCAGGCCTGAGTAGTGATGGAGGAACAAATTTGATGAAGTTGGAACTCTCTCTCTCTAGAACCCTTTCTCCTCTCTCTAATTTATCAGAAAATAAGCTTAAAATGAAAGGGGTGGGTGTTTTAATAAACTGGGGGTCGGGTATAAAATTAGAAATTTAACAGTCCCGAATCAGAAATACGGTCGCATTCCTGCTATGCGGTCTGCATTCCTGTCGCATAAATGGCCCTCAAATGGGCCAAAAAGAAAAGTAGACTGCCCAGGTATGCGACCACTATGCGGCCCGCATACCTGTTGTGCGATCGCATAGTGCGTCGCATAACTCCCTCCGCAAAGGTCAAGGTGCAAGAATGCGACAACTATGCGGCCCACATTCGTGAAATGGTATCGCATTGTAGGCCGCATAGCTGTCCTCAATGTGGACATCAAACTGTCCAGGTATGCGACCACTATGCGGTCTGCATACCTGATCTGCGATCGCATAGTGGACCGCAAACCTGCAAATCTGGAAAATTGTATCTTTTAAGTCCCGGAGTACTTTTTACTCAAAAGAGGTCCGTTTTAAGAAATTCTACAGTTATAACAACACGGGGACCTATTTGGACATTATTTTTAGCCATAAAATTTTACGGGTCTTTACATGTTACACCTAGTGCACCTTGTAATTATCGATTACCATTACATACCTCGCTAGTGGGAAGGTAAAACTAGCATACTACTACCGATTTCCCTCGAGTAGGGACTACCATTATATTTGACTTATTGCGAAGAAGTTCATAATTATACCGATTACATGATTCGTTCATTGAAACCTCTCAAATGTGAATATTGATATTATACAATTCTTACCGATCTTATTACTAGCATGTTTTCTGACTTGTCCCCAATAAAAATGGTTGTGCTTGAGTGTTATTATTCACTGGGCTAGCGACTCATTCCCCACTAATTTTTTTACAGAGACAACAGTTGACGCGGGCGAGGATTTCGTTAATTAGAGCGCACAGATTGATAGTTCTTGGTGAGCCTTGCACTTGTTCGCGTGGGCGGAGATTTTATTTATTTTTATGGTCTTTTCGTTGAACTCTTAGAGTTTCTCCATAGTCATTCTTTTAGTGTCTTGAGTATCCTTTTGTTATTATAGACTTATGTTGACTATCGCTCATTCTCATCAAAGTTGGAGATAAAGAAGTATTTCTTGTTGTTATTGGGTGGACTATAAATAGTAGATATTGTTTTGGTTAAAATATAAAGTCATTGTCATTTGAAATGATATTAACATGTTTGGTTATTGATTTGAGACAGGGAAATTTTTGGGATAGTCCAAAAACAGGGAAAATCAGGAGGAGCCATACGGTATGGAGGAATAGGGATGGGCTGAGTGTCCGACAACAAATCAATGTTGAAATTAATATCTCTGTCGGGCGGCATGCCCCGAATATCAGCTGGAAACACATCTGGGAAGTCTCGCATAAGCTAAATACGCGTCACACCCCTTCTCAACCATTCGTTAAGCCTTAAGAAATGAAATAACTCTGTTGGGAGTATACTCTAAGGTAACCCTCCACTCTAATCGTGGTAAGCCTGGCATAGACAGTGTCACGGTCTTAGCGTGACAATCAAGAATAGCATAATGGGGTGACAACCAATCCATGCCCAAGATAACATCAAAGTCTACTATGTTGAGTAATAATAAATTGGCTCTGGTCTCAAAACCACTAAGAGAAATAAAACACGACCGATACACGCGGTCCACAACAAGAGAATCTCCCACAGAGTAGACACATAAACATGGGAGCTCAAAGAATCCCGAGATACGCCCAAATGTGGGGCAAAATAAGAGGGCACACAGGAATATGTAGAGCCTGGGTCAAATAATACCGACGCAACTCTATGACAAACTAGAACAATACCTGTAATGAGAGAGTCGGAAGAAACTGCCTCTATACAAGTCGGAAGAGCATAATACCTGGCCTAGCCTCCCCTTCTAGGGCGACCTCGACCTCCCCGACCTCCACCTCGAGCTGGCTGAGTAGGGGGGCGGTAGCTGGTGCTGGAAACATAGCCCGAGGACCCAATGGAGCATGCGGTAGCTGAGAAGTCTGTGGAGGTGCACCCCTCCTAAGTCCGGGGCAATCCCTCACCATATGGCGAGTGTCGCCACACTCAAAACAACCCCTTGAAGGGTGTGGCTTCTCGGACTGACTCGGGCCACTAAAAGCACCTCAAGCAGGAGGTACACTAGATACTGGCAGTGCATAATAATTCTCCTGAGGCCTAGAAGGGACTGGAGCACCACTGGCGGTTGGAAGAGCTGAATGAACGGGGCGACTCACATAACCCCTACCATGTTGAACTGCAGCTGAGGCACGAGTACCACTGTAAGTGCCAGACTCTCGAGACCTCTTGGAATCTCTCTCCTCTCTATCCCGGGAAAGCATCCCCTCCAATCTCCTGGAAATACTCACAACCTGTTGATAAGAAATATCCATCTCCAACTCCCTGCCCATACTGATCCGAATGCTAGGGTGGAGTCCTTCAATAAAATGATGAACCCTCTACCGAACTGTGGAAACCAAGGCCGGTGCATGTCGGCTAGATCACTGAAACAGACTGCATACTCTGACACGATCATAGCACTCTGGCGCAACTGCTCAAACTTCGCGCGCCATGAGTCCCTGAGGCTTTAAGGGACATACTATCTCAAAAACATGTCCGAGAACCGAGTGCATGTAAGTGAGGCTGCCGCGTCCGGAATACTTAACTCACAAGCATGCAACCACTGATAGGCTGCTCCTCTAAGCTGGAAGGTGGTAAAAGAAACCCCACTCGTCTCCGCTACTCCCACAGTAC
Organism: Nicotiana knightiana; assembly: GCA_005239525.1. Classification (NCBI taxonomy): domain Eukaryota; kingdom Viridiplantae; phylum Streptophyta; class Magnoliopsida; order Solanales; family Solanaceae; genus Nicotiana; species Nicotiana knightiana. The sequence goes on along the minus strand of ML407344.1, from coordinate 140,847 downwards.
GGAGAATACGATGACACACCTCCAGAGTACCCCGAGCATCATCTGTAGCCAATCCGCTAAGGGTAGGTGGGTGGTACTTCTTGTACCTCTCAAGTCTGAGCTGCTCCGCCTCATAAGCGGTTGTCCTAGTCTCGTGCTGAACTGAAGCTACTGGCTGCATAGGGATTAACTCTGAGGCCTGATCAACCTGGACCCTCTACTCAGAAGTACGGGCAGCGAGAGTCTGTGCCCCTCCCCCAACCTGAGATGTGGCGAGAGCTAATAGAATCAATCTAACTTGAGCTAAGGTGCTGAACATGCTCATGAACTGGGCTAGAGTCTCCTGGAGGGCTGGTGCAGCAATAGGCACCTCTTGTGCCTGCCCTCTAGCTGGAGCTGCTGGGGATCCTCTGTCGCAGCTCGCGCGGGTGGTCTGGCTTCACCACGTGGTCGTCACTACCCTGGCCACGGCCTATGGCAGCTCTAGTAGGGGGAACAGGTGCCTGGTCGTCAGATCTTCCGGTACAGGTCCTCACCATCTGTGCGAAAGAATAGAATAGAGAAGTTTAGAATTTGATGCCAATAACTCGCTCGACAAGGAATCAAAAGAAGTATGATTGTTCCTAACAGTTCCATAGCCTCTGGAAGATGAGTATGGACGTCTCCGTACCGATCCGCGAGACTCTAATAAATTGATTTGTGACTCAGGACTCCTATGAACCTAGAGCTCTGATACCAACTTGTCACGACCCAAAAATCCCTCGAAAACACGTCGTGATGGCACCTAGTCTCTACGACTAGGTAAGTCTAACAATTCAAATAAAATACCAATAACGGAAGCAAAGCTTAACTTCTAACTGCAATAGATACTAAATAATCAAAAACGACGCCGCTCGACATGTACAATAACCAAAAACACTAACATACACAGCTTTCCCAAAACCCGAAATAACATGAGTCACAAGATACAGAATGGAAATAACATCTCTCTACACCAGAGTCTAGTAAAAAGAAATACAGAAAGTGTTTGACACGGGGAAGAATGGAAGGGGACTCTGAGGTCTGCAGACGCGACAAACATACCTTGAAGTCTCCAAAAGCTGTATCGAACTCACTGATAATGCGGTTGATCATGAGCACCTGAATCTGCACATAAAAAATGTGCTGAAGAGTAGCATGAGTACACCACAATTGGTACCCAGTGTGCCGAACCTAACCTCGGTGGAGTAGTGACAAGGTCAGGTCAGGCCCACTGGTATATAATAATAAAAGCAGAAGAATAAAGCAGTATAATAAAAGACTAGAATTCAACAAGGGAAAACACAATGAAATAACAGAACAACAGGCGGAAATAAGAAACAGTGGATCTCCCGAGATACCATCTCGTAGTCCCAAAAGTAAATATGCAGGAAGAACTCCCAAGGTACCGCCTCGTAGTGTCAAAAGTAAATGTACATGGAGAACTCCCGAGGTACCGCCTCGTAGTCTCAAAAGTAAATGTGCAGGGGGGGATCTCCCAGGATACCGTCCCATAGTAAATGCACAGCGCAATCAATAACAGACGATAGGCGAAACAAGAGAATTTACGGTCTAGACTAAGTACAAGTCGGAAAAAGAAGCTGGAATTCAATAGGCATGCTGCAAGTAGTTCAGTTAAGCAATTAAGGTACGTAGACATGTAATTGTAGGCTAACAGGGTAACTCGCTTGCTAGTATATTCAGTTAAGGTGAAAACAGGTAATTACTCAGTAAAAAATCAGGTTTTTCAATAAATAGCCCGTGTACGCACTCTTCACCTCGCGTACACGACACTTACATAGCAATATCAGTAACAAATCCTAAGATAAATTCCCCCACATAAGTTTAGGCAAACCATTTATCTCGAATCAAGCTAAATCAATAGGTAATAATGCTCTTCCCACGAATATCCGACTCCGAAAGGTCCAAATCTAGCCAAAATCAATTACATACCATAAATATAGCTATAAGAAACTAATCTATTCAACGAAATCTAAGCTAAAGCGGGAAATTAGGAAATGTTCCCAAAAAGCCTCCTGGGCCCACGTCTCGAAATTGGGTAAAAATCACAAAATATGAACATCCATTCACTCACAAATATAACTATACAAGAATGTCTCGAATCCGACCTCAAATTGCCTTCCAAAATTCGAAATTTTAGCCTATGAACTTTCTACCATTTCCCCCCACATTTCCAATTCAAATCCCTAATTAGAAGATGTAAATAGCAATAGATTCATAAAATATAGCCCAATCCGAGTTAGAATCACTTACCTAACAATATCCTCGAAGAAACCTCAAAAGGTCGCCTCACACCGAGCTCTCAAAGTCCCAAAATCGAAATGGGAATCAAACCCTCGAATTTCCCCTTTTCTGCCCAGTTCTTCCGCATCTGCGGACGTACCATCGCACTTGTGGAATTACCCTCGCAGGTGAGGATTCCACTTAAAAACTCAGGGCCCGCTTCTGCAATCCTAGGGTCTCACTTGCATGTGTGCGCTTGCGGAATACTGTCCGCTTCTGCGGTCCTCCTCCGCGCATGCGGTCCCTTAGGCGCATCTACGAGCATCGCAGATGCGATACTTCCCTCGCACCTGCTATCCTTGATTGAGTCTATCAACTCCGCTTCTGCGCTTGATCTGTCGCACGTGCGAAACACCAGAAACCAGAAAAACATCAGCAATTACAGAAGTCCAATATTTCATCTGTTAAGCATCCGAAACACGCTCGAGGTCCCCGGGTCCTCAACCAAACATACTAACTAGTCCTATAATACTATACAAGCTTAGTCGAGCCGTTGAATCACACCAAACAATGCTAAAAACATAATTCATCATCCGATTCAAACTTTATGAACTTGAAACTTCCAATTTCTACAACTAATGCCGAAACTTACCAAACCACACCCGATTGACCCCAAATTTTGCACACACGTCATATTCAAACTTACGGACCTACTCCAACTTCCACAATTGGAATCCGACTCCGATATCAAAAAGTCCACTACCGGTCAAAATCTCCAAAATTTCGACTTTCGCCATTTCAAGCGTAAATGAGCTACATACCTCCAAAACACAATCTGGACATGCCCCTAACTCCAAAATCACCAACGGAGCTAACTGAACCGACAGAACTCCATTCCGGAGTCGTCTTCACACAGTTCCGACTACTGTCAAAATCCTATGACTTAAGTTTCTGTTTAGGGACAAAGTGTTCTAGAACACTCCGAAACCACGACCAACACCTCTCGGCAAGACATATAAGCAGAAAAAGACACGGGGAAAGCAGTAGACAGAGATCGGGGCTATAACTTTCAAAACGACCGGCCGAATCGTTACATCCTACTAAATTAACATTTTTGCCACTAACTAAAATACGAAATACAATTCATACAAAGTTCCACGCATTGACAAGTTGAACCAATACAACTGTGTTGGAGTTCAAACATTTGCTGCATTTTTTGAACTCTAGGCAAGATTCCTGGTTCTGAACCCTTACTAGTGCTTTCTTCAGGAACAGTTTTTAATTTTTACTGGTGCAAATTCCATGAACGATTCTTGGTTTTTGAACCTTTACAAGTACAACCTCTAGGAACAATTCCTGATTTTTAAGTTTTCGATGGAATCACTTTTTATTGCATGAAAACTGGATACGATGATCCATCTTAGGATGACAGTTCACAGAACCATTTTGGCACATGTCCAATGCAAATCTACTTGAGTCTCAGACTCTCAGGTTACTGCATTCATAAATTCTGCTTGATAGTTAGCAAAATATTGGAAGACCTCCAGATATGAAATATGCATCACGTAAAGTCTCCATCCACTGGAAAATCCATTCTTCACCGGTATCAAGATTTAGGGCACTTTCGTGATGCAAAATGTTCCTTTTCGTTGGTTAATTCACCAGTCTAATTGTGACTATATCAAATCTGTTTCCTACAATCGAATAGATTCGGTGGCTTGGGGATGTGACAGAGAACGGGAGAAGTTGTTAGTTTATATTGTGTATTTGTCTAAGTTTCTCAGACACGGATTTAAAGGTCGAATCTTTCAAGATGTAAATTATAAGATTCGGGGATATGGATCCTAGTACAGATACGGGTGGGGAATCCATCTAAAAATAATTCAAAAAATAAAAATATCTCTAAATTATGAGAAATTTTGTAGATATTAACATATAGCTTGTAAAGTGTGTAATTTTTTTAATTCTCAAGTTGTAGATAAATAAATGATTGATTTCTTATTTTTGATATGCTATTGTCTTCAAATTTACCCTACTTTTGACTCTAATTATGATCATTAATTAGCAATAACAATTGTCACTCACATGTTGTGATGATTGCAGCTTGTTAATTGCTTATAGGAGGGTAAGTCTAGACTTGAAGCAAATTAATAGGAAAAGAAATAAGGTGGCAATTGACTTATTTTTTTTTAGCAAATAAGAAATATATTAATTAGAAAGCTAAATATTATTTGTTACATCATAACTTATGCCTTGTAGGACACATTCATTTCCTATGTTGGCTAAGGAGTTGCAAGCATTCAAAGACAAGATTTTAACAAAAATAGAAGCATAGTTTTTATCCGCTAGTACATGACTTTCAAAACTGCTAGGTGGTATTACAAAAATTGATTTTTCCTTTTTCCTGTGAGTACTTTCCAGCTTGACCATAAGGTGTGCTACCCTGTTGCCTTCCCTAAAGTCGTGCCTGAGGAGGGTCGCCTTCCGTCGGTGCATTAACAACTTGCATGATTTAACAGGACCATCAAGGTATTTATTGTCATTACGAATTGCATGCACCGCCTCAGCACAATCTGTCTCGATCTCCAGTGGGAAAAGATCTCATTCTTGAGCAGTTTTAATTCCTTCCTTGATTGCTTTGAGTTCCGCTTCCATTGATCCTCTAGTGTTTATGAGCTTGCTAAAGCCAATAATCCAGTTGCCCTCTGCATTACAATGCTGCCTTTTTGTTTTGTGTAACTTGCATCCACATTCATTTTTTACCACCCTCTTGGACGCTTTATCCAGTATATTTTTATTTGGATCTTTTCCACAGGCAATGTGTTACGAGATGTGAGCAACTTGTATTCTAAAGCTTGCTGAATGATATGATTTTTATTAATGGGTTTGGATGTGTTATTTTGGTTGTTATTGTTTCGATTGATCCAGATTCCTCATATAGCAAAAGATAGGAGATAGTTCCAATCCATTATATTTTTATTCATGGTAATGGATTTGTTTCTGAGTTGTATAAACCAGTGGTCATCCGAGTGTTCACTAATGATCACCCCACCTATGTTGTTCCAAAATATTTTTACCGGTGTACACTCAAAAAATATGTGAGTAATGGATTCATACATGTTCATGTTGCATATAGGGCAGTGTGGGTCTATGTTAATACCAATTTGGGAAAGGTATTGATGTTTTATACGTCAATACCACAAAAGAGAGAGGGGGGGGGGGGGGGTTTGTGGGGTGTCCAATTTTTGAGTGCTGTCGTTATAGAAGGACCTGGTTCTTCTATGTGTTCCAACTCGTACTGTTGCAGAATAATAAATGCAGAAAAGTAAAGAACACATAGATTTTTACGTGAAAAACACTCGGCTCAAAAGGTGAAAAAACCACGACCTACTACTCAGTAGGATTTTCTCCAAACACTTCACTACAACAATGAGCAAAACAACATTTACAAAATAAACTCTTTTGTAAACCTAAGGATTAACTCTAACCCTTTGTGACAAACTAGCCTCTAGCTATTTGCGACAAACTTAAAATTTAACTATAACTTGAACACTCAGTACCTATTACAATTTCTTCTAGATAAAGCTGAAAGGTACAATTTGTAATCACCTACTACAAATAAACTAGACTAAAAGACAACAAATGGAACTGGTTCTTCTAGCTGGTTCAAGTAGCTCCAGATTCACACTCTCCAATTTGGCTCGAACTGGTTGCAAAATTTCTTCACGAACTTTGCTCTCAATTCTTGATAAATTTATGTTTTTGTGCATCTATATACAATAAGAACAATCTGCAATTTATAGGAGTGAGTAGATAAGGATTTAACTAGAATCCTAATGCAACTCTTCCTTGGTGAATGAGTTCTAGTCAAACTCAACTCCTAAATCCTTCCTTATCTTAGATTTAATTCTTATTGAATAAGGAGTCCTTCTCCAATTTCGTTTTTGCAATCTTTTCGATCCGAAGATATCTCAATTTTACCAGATTACATTTATCTCACGCATGTGCATCTCATGTGCCTTTGACTCTGCTGGTCTATGTCACCTGTGATGGACCTGGTTCATCTCGGAGTTCCTTTGTCAATCTTCAAAACTATTTCCTTTCTTGGGCCAACAGGTATTTTCTGCATGGCAGTCTATTTTAGAGGCATTGCCACATAAAAAATTTAATTTTGTTGGGACATGACAATGACCAAATCCAATTAAATTCTCCATGTTGTTGATTTTGAGATTCAATTATAGAGTAATAACTTTTAGTGCTAAAAATACCTTTTGGACAGGGGGACAAAATTGGAATATCATTTATGGGACCTTTTTTTTTTTTTATGAATTTTAGCCTTAAGAATATTTTGGTGGATTTCTTTAGGCAATTCCATCGGCAATTTTTGGAGGTTCCAATTATGGTCTGAATAGATATCTCTTATTTTTAGGTTGTAGTGGTCAGGTGATAGAGGACCATGTAGTAAACTTCATAGGTTTAGTGAATCTGGAATCCAATTGAGGTCCCATATATTAATGTTAGAGTTTATGTATGGAGACCATATGATCCCCTTTGAAAATACCTCCCACCATTTCTTTATAGCATTTCATACAAAAGATTGGTTTGATTTGGTGCGACCTTTTCATACTTAGTGATAATCAATCTGGACCAAGGAGTGGTTGTTTGGGTGATTAGTCTCCTTGTTAAACTGGCTAGGTTAGACAAGTTTTTTGAGTCTGCATTATGCAGTCCCAACCCCCACAATGATTTAGGCTTACAAATATTTGACCAACTAATCATGTGAAGCTTTCTTTTGGTTTCACTCGAACCCCATATAAAGTCCCTTTGTATTTTATCAATTTTGTTGCATGTTTTAGTAGGGAGGAGGGTGTATTGCATGTAATAGTTTGGTACAGAGTTTAGACACGATTGAGCTAGAGTCGTTCTGCCCGCCATATTGATGAATCTCATCTTCCAACTAGCTAATCTTGCTTTTATTTTATCTATAATAAAATTGTAGTCTGTTGGTCTAGGATTTCTATTTACGATTGAAAATCCCAAGTAGTTCCCGAAATTTTCACCCCTCTTAAACCCCAGTGTGCTTGAAAATGTATTGATGATTGTAGGGTTACAATTTTAGAAGAACATAATTTTTGATTTAGCATGGTTTATGCTTTGACCACTATGGGAACAAAAAACATTTAGATCTAGTTTTATGGCATGGCATGATTTTTCATTTTCTCTAGTCATTAATGTTAAGTCATCTGCAAAAAATAGATGTGAAAAACTAATATTTGTTCTTTTTATGGTAATGGGATCCCATTGACGAGTGTCTACTTGATTAGTAAACCCAAGGGGTCATTCTGTGAAATTAGACTCCGTTCTAGGCTTAATAACCCTAAAAAGGTTAATTTTAAATACCTCGATTTGTGTGCGCAGTCCGGGCGTGATACCGGAAAGCTTTTATGTGAAAATATGAGAAATAGTAATTTCTAGAGTTAAAATTTTATTAAAATTGACTTTGGTCAACATTTTGAGTTAAAGGACCCGGATCCGTGTTCTGATGATCCCAGAAGATCCACAGTAAAATATGGGACTCGGGCGTATGCTCGAAAATGAATTCCGAGGTCCCAAGCCTTAGAAATCAATTTTTGCAAGAAATTGTTTTGCTGACATATTAATGAAATAAAGAAAGAAATTGGTTCCGGAGCTCGATACAAGTTTGTTATAATATTTAAGCCTTTCCTGTGAAATTTGGTGAAAGACGGAGTTCGTTTGACGTGATTCGGACATCCGGTTGATAAATAGTGAACTTTAAGTGTTCTTGAGAAAATAATGAGTTTTGAGGTTTAATTCATAGTTTTACATGTTATTTTCATGATTTGATCACACGAGCAACTCCGTATGATGCTTTTAGACTTGCGTGAATGTTTGTTTTAGATCCCTGAGGGCTCGGGTGGGTTTCAAATAGGTTTGGGTTGTGTTGCGCTCGTTCTTTCTTATGCTTCGACGTCGTTTCTTCAAGTATAAATGATATCATATTAAACAAATGAGCTCCAATTTCTGTTTTGAATGAATTATTAGATCCGTATAGTAATTATGCGCCCGTAGCAAAAAGAATCATTGAATTTGGTCATTGTATGAGGATTTTATGGTCATTTTAATAAGGTTGTCAGATTTCTCAGGTTAATTACGAAATTGCTACTGATGGCGTATTAAAAATCTGCACTATTTGCAAATGTTAAAACTTACATATATCCTTCATTATAAGGTCAAATTTAGTGATTCAGAAGTCTAACTTGACTAGAATTTCACAAGTAATCCATTAAAGACATAAAAATCGAGCTTCGGGATCGTTTGGCACGAGAAATGAGGCAGAATATCTGGCAGAAAAATATATACAAAACAGGCAGACTTCTTCTTCTTCTTCTTCAAATTTTTGAACCCCACAACCCTAGGAACGAATTTCTTCACCAAATATCACCCCCAAGTCATAGGTAATCAATTCTAAATTTTTTACTCATTCAATTACTCATTGTTTTTCATCACTTTTAAATCAAAAACTAAGAATTTTCATGGTAAAAATTGAGGGTTTGGGTAGAATTAGGAAATTTTTTAAAAATCGACTCTTTACCTCGAATTAAGGTCGGATTTTGAAACTAATTATATATTTGGGTTCGTGGGTGAATGAGTAAATGTAATTTGGTCCGAACCCCGAGTTTAGACCAAACGGGACCAGGGTCGAGTTTTCACTTTTTTTTTGAAAAAACTTAGGAAAAATTATAATTTTTAATAAATTAAATTCCTTATCCTTAATTAATGATATTAAGTTAATTATGGTTAGATTCGAGTGTATTGGAGGTGAATTCAAAAGGAAAAGCTATAATTGAGCAGTGAGTGGCCTGCGAATTTGACGTAAGTGTTTGGTCTAACTTTGCCTTGAGGGAATAGGAGTCCCCAATTGTTTGCTATGTGAAATGCATGTGTGTGCTGAATAGTTGAGGTGACGAGTATCTATGCACCACCAAATGGTCTGTTAAACATGATCCCTTCCCCGTTCCCAAGTTAATTGATTCCTGGCTTAGTTGTTCTATGTTCATTATTGTTTCTATGATTACTTGGCCTTATTCCGTTGTTGTTAAATATTATTGTGGTTATTTTGTAAAGAGTATTGGTTATTTATTTGGTTCCCTTGTGGTACAAAACGGTTGAGTAGTTTGGCATTGTTTCTAGGCGGCACATATATATTTATGTTCCTATTGCTTTCATTTTTAGATAATATTGAGGAAGTTATGAGAATTGTAGTTTAACTGTCTTAGGACTGTTGAGGTTTACGTGGCTATTTGATTTCAATCGATTATTTCCAATTGTTGTTGCACGTGTGTTGAAAGTGTTGGTTGTTCTCTTGATTCTATCATAGTACATAAAGATTGAGCTGGATTGACAATGTTATGGTGTTTACATATATTCTGGTTGGTTTTATTGTAAAATTATATTGGTTGAAGTTTACGAGCTATACTGTTTTTTGTTTGTAGTTGTTGAAATAAAGGTGTTGTGAAAGGCTTGGCCTGAACTGTGAAAGTTTTTGATGAATAAATAAAATTGATTGTGATAAGGGGGATGTCATAAGGGGGCTGTGATAAGGGTGGATAATTAATTGTGATACGGGTGAACAAATTGATTGTGATATTGTGAATAGGTGGGATCGGGTTGCACGCCGCAACAAGACAATGATAAGGGAGAATATGCATGTTTTATTGTTCATAAAATAAAGGTTGGAACACTCATTGTTTTATTGTTATTATTTCATATTCTGGTTTTACTGTTATTTAAAGTGAAACTTGTTCTGTTTACAATTGTCGAGACATAAATATTGTGAAATGTTTTGACTTGAATTGTGAAATTATGAATAAATTGATATGATATGTCTGGTGGGAGCGGGTTGCACACCGAAACAAGGAGTGATAAGGGTGTACAGATGGGATCGGGTTGCACGCTGTAACATGAGTAATAAGGGTGATTTATTTAGGGAGGAACAATAAGGGTGGACAGGTGGGAGCGGATTGCACGCCACAACAAGGAGCGATAAGGGAGGACATTTATATTTTTACTGATTTTCAAAGAAAAACAAAGATTTGAAAATTTACTATTTTATATTACTATTTTTCATATTTTGGCACTACTTTTATTTAAAGTTAAAGTTTGGAAACTTGGAAATTATTTGAGAGTTGGTTATAGCTGAGGCCTGGAAAAGGCGGCTGAGTTATTTCATTGTTGTTGCAGTACTTAATTATTTGTTTAGATTTCCTTCTTGCTTTATATTTATTGTCTCAGTTATATTTTTCTTGTTCGTGTAGAATTGTTTTATTGTGTTATTGTATATATTATTGTCACAGGTTATATGTTGTTAATGCCTCGCCGTAGCCTCGTCACTACTTTGTTGAGGTTAAGCTCGGCACTTACTTAGTACATGAGGTCGGTTGTATTGATACTACACTCTGCACTCTTTTGTGCAGATCCAGGTACTAGCTTGCAGTAGAGATTTTTAGAGCAACCATCTATTTATTCGGAGACACGAGGTATATCTGCCGGCGTTCGCAGATACCGAGAGTCCTCTCCTGTTTTTATAAAACTGTTTTAATATATTCAGAATAGTTACACTATTTCTTTCAGCCCAGTGTTTGTAGTATTCTTTAGTAGTTAGTGAATTGTGATACCAGATCCTGGGGTAGTTCTAGGTTTATTTATATAATTAGTTCGTCGCTCGGTTTAATTGATTGTTTATTATTTTATATTTGGAATTATTTATTGAAAGCCATTAGATCAAGTTTAATTTAAAATTATTTTATCCTGTTTAAATGATTAATTAACGGAAATAGTTGAGCGAACTCTAACATTGGCTTGCCTAGCAAGTGTGGTGTTAGACGCCATCACGATCCCTAAGGTTGGAAATTTGGGTCGTGACAATATCTAGACAACATTTCAAGGCATAAAATAAAGATATAAGGAGATAAAGGGCCTCCTTGCCTAATGCCTCTACTTGGTTCGAAAAAGGAAGTGGCAGATCCATTTACTAACACTGATATAGAGCTAGTAGAGATACATCTAAGAAGTAATTTAGAAAGTTTTGGTGAGAAATTAAAATATACAAGAGTGTGTTGGACAAAAGACCACTCAATGAGATCAAAAGCCTTTTCCAAGTCTATTTTGATCAGCATGTGGCCATGTTTACCCCTAATTTTCTTGAGATTGCTAACTAACTCTTGAATAATAATTGCATTGTCGGATGCTCTTATATTCTTCATAAAACTAGCTTGATAAGGACTGATTATGCTGTCTAAAAAAGGTTTAAGACGATTTGCTAGTATTTTTGTGATAATTTTGTAGATTGTATTACATAGTCCAATTGGTCGAAATTTTTTATATTATTTGCATTGTGAATTTTGGGAATCAAACAAAGGTATGTTTTGTTGATTTCCTTAGGGATTACCTGATGTTTGAAAATACAGTGACAGTGTTTTGTAACTGATTGACCAATAGTATTCCAATATTTTTGATTAAAAAAAAAGGTGGAGGCCATCTGGTCCAGGTGCCTTGAAGGGCTTGAAAGAAAAAATAGCATTTTTGATTTCAATATCCAGTAGAGGATCATCCAGTGTGGTTAAATCTATTTTTTTAAGATTTGAAGGATTAGTGCCTAAACCTTTCTTATCAGCGAAGGTATGAGAGGTTGTAACAATATTTTTAAAATAGTTTGTGACATGTGACATGATTAATTCATAGTCATTTATTCAATTGCCTTCTTCATCCTTGAAGTAATTAATTTTGTTTCTTATTCTTCTGTTAGACGCCATTATATGAAAGAATTTTGTATTTGCGTCTCCCTTGTTTAGCCAATAGATCCTTGACCTTAATTTCCAATAGTCTTCTTCTATCCTAAGGAGATCATTGTATTCTTTTTTAAGATATAAATCCAACAACTGAAGAAAATTGCTTGTAGGGTAATTTGTAGAGTTTTCGATACCCTGAATCCTAGCAAGCAATTTTCTTTTTTTACTCATTATGTCACCAAAGGATTTATGTTTCCACGTTTTAACACCCTCTAAGAAGGAGTTACTGGACTTAGGGTAGTCATTATCTGTCCAGTGAGACCTAACTAGGTTAGAAAAAGCCGGGTGTTTTCACCAAAAGGTTTCAAGCCTGAAGGGTTGGACATGTTTTTGTCTAGTTCTAGGTATAAGCTCTATCATTATAAGATTACGATCCGAGTGTGTCTCAGGTAGGTGAATTATTGAATAGTTTGAGAATAAATCACACCATTTCTCATTGCCTAGAGTTTTGTCTAGTCTTTCCATAATAAGGCCCCTATTTTTGTGTCTATGGTTTGACCAAGTATACTTGTATCTTTTATAACCTAAATCCATAAGTCTACAATTCCTCCTTTTATTTTGTAAATAATCTTCTCTAGAATTGTTAATTCGCCTCCCTCCAAATTTCTCATGAGACCCTATGATATCGTTAAAATCTCCACCTATCAACCAAGGTCCATCATAATTGTAAGCTAGGTTTTCTAAATTATCCCACATAAGATTTCTAATTGATAATTAGTACTTGCATAAATAGACGAAAATAACCAAGTTTATTGAATAGATCTCACCTCAATTATTGCATGTATTTCGTGATTCCTATGAATGAAGTTGTGCACTATAACTACTTCATGCTTCCACATTACAACTATGCCACCAGATTGTCCCTCAGCAGGGACTTCAATTAACTCAATGAAGCCAAAATCATCAATCCACTGTTCATTATCAACCATTCTAGTTTCAAGTAGTGTAACTAGGCAAGGTCTATGTGTGTCGATCATATCCCTAAAATTCCTCCTGAAGTTGTCATTATTACCCCCTGATATTCCAAACTGTAATTATTAGTTGGTCGATTTATGGATTGATTGATATTTGGGTTCTGTGGGTCTCCATTCTCCCTCACTCCACCCAGAAAGATGGGATTCCTCCTCATAGAGGGAACCAATATCATTGATCTGTTGCCCGCAGTTGGGTCTTGAGGTGGCCTGATGTCCATCGAGCGCTAGGGGAAAATTGAGCACGTGCCTCTTTTCTTGCCTCTCCGTAAAGAAATAGACTTTTACCCCGTTTAGGTTTGAGAAGTCTAGGACTTGTTATGAGTTGAGGTTGAAAGGGCCTTCGACTTCTTCTTCAATTTCTGCTGCCACCAGGTTCTGCTCCTGCATGGCTTGGGCTATGTCTGGTTCTTGCATGGCCTGGGGTGGGGAAGGAGGAATCTCTTGATTCATCTCCTATTCCTGAACTTGCTGTGTGGTATCCCAGGGTAGAAATATCGGATTCATGACTGTTAGGATGTCTGGGGGAAAGAATGGTAGATTTGGAAGTAGGTTATGTGGTTGGATTGGGTTGAAGTGGGGGGCATGTGCCATTCGTCCCTCATTGCATGGACAGAGTTTTGATTCAGTGATGGAGATAGTGGTGGAAGGATGTTTTTCAACCAATTTTGGTTCCAATAATTTCTCATGGCAATTCTCATGCCCTCTGTGACAAGTTGAGCTAGATATTGTGTGTTTATTAAGATCACTATGGTGTCCTGCCCGTTCACTTGAATGTTGAACGATATTGCATGACCCATGAGTCCCATCTCCATCCAAGATAATAATTGGTAGTCTTGTGATTGTGGGGGTTGGACAAAGATAATTTGTGGGGCTAGTGGTTGAGGGGGAGGGGCTTGGTGGTTTTCCATTGGATTGGTTCTTTGTTATCGGAGAATTTGGATAAGCCTGTGTGTTCTTCTCAAGGAGTATGGAATTCTTGGCATCGTGTGAAGACACAATAGTAATTATTGGAGGAAGAGTGTGCGGAAGGGTAAGTGCTTCCAGAGGAAGTATTTGATTTAGGGTAGGAGTAATGATTGGAAGATCTTCTTGCATGGAGTTGGAGTGGGCAGTGAAGATACTTATAGGTTCATTAGGAGATGTAGTAGGATTTTTGCCGTGTGTGTTGGTGTAAGACATTTGTCTTGTGAATGTTGTAGTTAAGGACAAATGGCTTGTATGCTTAGGGGTTTTGATGTTTTCTAGTTTCTCCGGTTGGCTTTTAGTGATTAATTGAGTATTAGTAGTGTGTGTATTAGTTGTGTTTGTGAGGTTTATTTCTTGCCATGTGGGATTAGTTCTAAGACTAGGTTTGATGATTGTGTTAGCCTCTTCTAATTGCATGGCACACATATCGTCGCCATTTTGGTTGGACACATTTATGTCAATGTCGGCATTTGTTTTATTTAAAATGGCCACGTGTGGCTGTGCATGGTAGGTTGTATTGTTATTATTGTTTTCATTTTTTTTCTTTATCCTCCAAAACCGTTTGCTCATGATCAAGAGTGGTAAAGTGGTTTTGAATCGGAATAGGTGAATTGTTTTCCATGTGTTTCTTAGGGGTTGATTGTTCTATGTGGTATTGAGAATTAGTGGAGACCTTAGCTTTGTAGTGGTGATGTTGAGTATCTTGGGCCTTAACATTGCTTGTACGGAGACTTTACAGAGGTACCTGGATTTCTTTGATACTCCTTGGACGGTGATTTATCAGGGGACCGGATTTTCCCATGATGCCGCTTATTTTGTTGAAGTTGACAACCTTCCATCCTTCTGTTTCGTTTTCTTCATTAGTGCCCTCCTTTGTGCACTCTGTAATTGTTTGTGATATTGATGGTTTCTGGGCATTGGAGCAGGCGTTTGAGATGTGCCCTAGCATTCCACAAATTGTGCATAATAGTTTTTCTCCTTCGCAGTGGATTGATTGCTTATATGAACCAATATAGATGTAGGGTTGCACTGGATGGTCCAATGGGAGTTCCATACATAGACGAGCATACCGACCCCTCACCGTAATTGATGTGCACATATCTATTTTGAGTAGACGACCTATTGAATTCTCAATTTTTTCAAGGTTTTTTTAATCATAAAACTCAGTTGGTAATTGTGGCAGTCAAATTCATATGGCTGAGGTAGTGACTTTTTCTTTTGTAGCCACAAAATTTGGCCTCCATTTAGCCACTGAAAGATAATGCCCATTAACAAACCATGGACCTTGATGTAGTGCTAAATCCATATTTTCTCTTTTAGTAAATTTGATGATGAAATAGTCTTCACCCAAGTCTATTTGCTTTATATCCTCCGATGGTCTCCAAAGTTCCTGAATTTTTGATCGTAGGTATTGATTTAGCATCCTTTTCCCAAATAACTTAACTATAAATGCATGCTTCCATGGTGCATAGATTCTTGTTTTATCCTATTCCGAGAGTGTTATCATGCTTATTCCGTATGATGGAGCTTCCAGTGTTTCTTTCATCATTCCTCCATCTTCCATGGTGTAGTCTAGGTTGTAATCATCTGATTTGTGAAGTGTGGGTGCAAAGCTCATATGGTCATTTGATATCAACATTTCCTTGAAAGTTGTTTTGGATAGTTGTTGTTGATGAAATTGTGGTGGAGTTTCGTTGATGTCTGGTGGTTTGGGAGGGATCGACGATGTGAGTTGATGAGTTTTGGAATTCATGCTAGGGAGCATTTTTGCAATCGAATTGTGGCAATTGACTTAGCCAAAACATGGAAGTGACTTGCAACGTTTTTTGAGAGTTTAATACTTAGGACTTGCCTCCATCTTTTGTAACTTCTTCCTTTGAAAATGATTGCCCAGAAACTATGTATTCTAGAAAAATTAAGCTACGAAATAGTTTGTAGTTGTAATTTATTAACAAAATTACCAAAAAAAACTCCCAGAAGATTTTTAGTGCTAGCTCTAGCCTAAAGCAAATAAAGCACTTGCTTTAAGCCCCAACAAATTTAAGGCCATAAAATTGGTACTACTGTTTATAAAAACAAATTTTGTTATTAGACTCTATCATCAATAAATGTGGTGATTCGATTTCATTTTAATGTTTAATAAATTTCATTCTCGCTAATTAAGTATAACCTGATTTTTTTCTCCCTTTGCTAGTGTATTTGTCGAGCAAGAGGAGAGAATGATCAACGTAAAAATTACATGGGACGCCGTATTTGGTCGCCCCTTTTTAACTTGTACCAGTTTTATTTTTTCGTTTATATTCATATTCGTATTTTTGTTAAAAGCGTTTTAAAAAGACAATTTTTCCCTTCTTTAATAAAAGTCCATTTTCTCTCCAAGTATACGGCATATTGTCTCTTGTCTCTTTCCCTCTCTCCTTCTTCGCGTTTTTGATTATTCTCTGAAATCAAATGGATTTCTCTATTGCATTCTTCTTGATTAGCAACCGTTTCTTCTCTAACAAAATTAAGTATAATTACATGTACGATTTTAATGGTTGCTTTTGTACATTGCATTAACTGTGTATGAGATTTTAATTTAGGATTAGTTTTATGATTTAGCAAATGTATACAGGTTCTGAGTTATTCATCTGAAGTTACAAGCATCCTTTTCTTGTATTTAGTTTGATATCAAACCATATTTTTAGTGTGAAGTGTTAGAAAATGAACGAAAAAAATATTAGCATGTATAAGTATGAATTTTAGCAAAAACTCATTAGAAAATTACATACTGGACGACAAAAATTAAAGCATGTCTAGTCTGAAGTTTTAGCAAATGAACTAAAAAACTTCAACATGTTTAGACTGAAGTTTCAGATAAAACTCATGACAAAACTATAGACTGCAGGACAAAACTTCAGCATGTTTTGTATGAAATTTAAGCAAATGAACTAAATAACTTCACCATGCATTAGCAAAAACTCATTAGAAAATTACATATTGCACGACAAAAACTAAAGCATGTTTAGTCTGAAGTTTTAACAAATGAAATAAAAAACTTCAGTTTTTTAAACTGAAGGTTCGGATAAAACTCATGACAAAACTGTAGACTGCCAGACAAAACTTCAGCATACTTTTGTATGAAGTTATAGCAAATGAACTAAATAACTTCAGCATGCATTAGCAAAAAATCATTACAAAATTACATATTTAGTCTGAAGTTTTAGCAAATGAACTAAAAAACTTCAACATGTTTAGACTGAGATTTCGGATAAAAGTCATGACAAAACTATAGACTGTAGGACAAAACTTTAGCATGTTTTGGTATGAAGTTTTAGCAAATGAACTAAATAACTTCAACATGCATTATCATGAATTTTTAACTTCAATTTAAAACAACTTCATGCTATATTAGCTTCAATGTAAAACAACCTCATGCTACATTAGCATGAAGTTTCAGCTTTAATGTGAAACGAATTCATGCTACATTAGCATGATGTTTTAGCTTGTATTTGATTAAAACTTCAGACTTCAACGTGAAACAATTTTTTTCTATATCCTTCCAGTATTAAATTTGAAGTTTTGAAAAGTTTTTGATAATCTGTAAGTGAATACGTCATGCTATATCTGTCAAACAATTTCATGCGTGATGCATGTTTTATATATTTTGTCAGGGGTATAATTTTCATATTATTACGGATTTTTTATCAGCTAGTTACCAAATCACTAATTTTTGAAAAATATGGTACAGGTTAAAAGGTGACACAAATATAGGTGCGATTTTACTGGCACGAGAAAACGCCTCGAGAGTAAGCTCGTAATGGACCCAGCTGGAATTCAAAGACAGAGTATGGAGTGTGAAGATTGAAATGCTCGTTGAAGATCGAGACCGAGCATGATCGACCTCGATTAAGACGTAATAATAGAATGGCGAAATATTGGCGACCGGTCGAAGATCACGGTGAAAATCATGGGACAGATCGAATCAAGCGGTTATTGACACCAATCGTGGGATTTACTTCCATTGTTAGAATTGTACCTTATTTAAGATTTTCCTATTATATAAAGGGGATCCCATTCATATGTAAAGGCATCATCATATTGAATGATAAAGAATACATACGTTGCTTTCTATTTCTCTTGCTATCTATTTACTGTTCGTTACTATTCACTATTGTTCTTGTTGTCCAACCTCGAGACCATCTCGAATTGAGGTCGAAACACTGTTCGAGCATTGATTTGATTTACTTTACTATTTAATTTATCTATTTAATTCAATTTTTATCAATTGGTATTGAATTAGATCACGTATCCTTAAAACCACAATATAAGTTTAATTGTTACTCGAAATTTAGGGTAACCAGTTTGGCGCCCACCGTGGGGATAAGGATAATAGTGATTGTTCAGTACTGATTTTGGTAAAACACACTATTTTAAGTTTGTTCTTGTCGAGAATTTTTTTCTTTCAGGTTGAAACATGTCGAACTCACAAAACGAATCCACACAAGGTGACAATAGCCTCGGACTTCACGGGGAAAATGAAAATATGATTGCTCTAGGGATTGAGGTGCCAAAGGCTGATCTCGGAGGAATACCGCCCATCAACCCAGTCGATGTCAGTTCGCACGTTGCTCTGAATGCGGACTTAGACGCATATCTCGAGAGGAGTGTACGTAGAGAAGGCCGATTTGAAGGTTGAGGTACACAGGGCAGAGGAGACGACGAAGTCAGTCTCCAAGTGATATTCGAAATGCTTCAGGCTCAACAAACCGCCATTTCTCAGTTACAAAATCAAAACAGAGCTCCAAATAGGGTCGAGCCGGAGATTACTCACCGTACTGAGCCAGTACCGGAAAGATTGAGCGATAATATATCGGGGACCGGTCCTGCTGTAATGAGAATGTTCGAGGAACTCACCAAGAGAGTTGAATCAGGAGAGAAGAAAATTGAAGCCAATGTAAGGTGGATACTTACAACTCCCGAGTTGACCAAATACCGGGACACCACCAATCTTGAAAGGAATGGATTCGAAAAAGTTTGTGCAAAAACCCTTCCCTCCGAGTGCGGCTCCGAATCCCACTCCAAAGAAGTTCTGTATGCCTAACATACCCAAATATAACTGGACCACTGACCCCAATGAGCATGTGACCTCTTACACATGCGCCATTAAGGGTAATTACTTGGAGGATGACGAGATCGAGTCTGTGTTGTTGAAAAAGTTCGGAGAGACCCTGTCGAAGGGAGCAATGATTTGGTATCACAACCTGCCACCAAATTCTGTCGATTCATTCGCCATGTTGGCGGATTCTTCATAAAAGCCCACACAGGTTCCATAAAGGCCAAAACAAGGAAATCGAACTTCTTCAAGGTGAGACAAAGGGATAATGAGATTCTAAGGGAGTTCGTGTCCCCTCCATCCTTCGGAAGTAGAAGAAAGGGCCCCGATTCAAATGGAACGCATGGAATTACCACCGGCCATAGATGATTGGGCCGTTCAAGCTTTCATCTAAGGGTTGAGTGAAGGGAGTTCTATAACATCACGTCAGTTGAAACAAAATTTGATCGAGTACCCAGTTGTAACTTGGGCAGATGTTCATAATCAATATCAATCGAAGATCAGGGTCGAAGATGACCAATTGGAAGCTCCTTCCGGTTCAGTACATCCAAACAGGTCGACAGGTAAAATTCATAGGGACGTCGATAGAGAGCCAAAGTCAAATAAATATCAGAACCAACCATATATTGCAGATCGAAGGAAAAACAGTCCGGGATGCAATTCCACCCAAAACGATAGAAGAGGTGATCGAGGACAAAGTTCTTGGGGACTTATGAGCAAGTCTAGTTTTGACAAGTATGCATATCCCAAAGAGGCACCTCGGCTATCAGAATACAATTTTAGCATCGATACATCAGGCATTGTATCAGTTGTAAGAAGGATCAAAGACACTAGGTGGCCCAGACCCATACAGACCGATCCTTCTCAAAGGAACCCAAATTTAATGTGCAAATATCACGGCACACACGGTTAGAACCGAGGATTGCAGGAAATTGAGGGAGGAAGTAAGACGTCTGTTCAACGAGGGCCACCTTTGAGAGTTCCTCAGCGATCGAGCCAAGAATCACTTTAGTGAAAGGGACACCAATAGGAAAAATGAACAAGAAGAAACTCAACATGTCATTCATATGATCGTCAGTGGGGTTGACGTTCCACAAGGACCCATATTCAAGAGTACTAAGGTGTCGATCACTAGAGAGAAACGGACTCGAGATTATGTGCCCAAGGGCATTTTATCATTCAAGGACGAGGAAGCAGAAGGCATTTCTCAGCCACACAATGACGCTCTAATAATTTCTATCTTATTAAATAAAGTTCAAGTTAAGTGTGTTTTAGTGGATCCAGGTAGCTCGGCAAACATCATCAGATCGAGGGTCGTGGAACAACTTGGACTGCAGGATCAAATCGTACCTGCATCTCGAGTCCTAATGGCTTCAATTGGCTAGTGAAACAACTAAGGGGAGATTATCCTACCGGTAAACGTGGCTAGAACCATCCAAGATACTAAGTTCTATGTAATGGAAGGAGACATGAGATATAATGCACTACTCAGAAGGACGTGGATCCACAACATGAGGGCAGTACCGTCGACCCTTCACCAAATGATGAAGTTCCCGATGACGGATGGTGTAAAAATGGTATATGGGGAGCAGCATGCCACAAAGGAAATGTTTGCAGTCGATGAGGTAACACCGATCTCGACACCATCAACACAAAAGACCATAACGAAGGGAAGCTTGGCCCGAGTTGGGAAGGACCCTGCCAAGTCCTCGATATAGTCACAAAATGGTCTTATAAACTCGAAACGATGAATGATGAACTACTGCCAAACAACTGGAACATATCACTTCTCAAACGATATTATTGTTAAGGTATGAATTTCTCTTTTCTTTCATTTATATATATATTCGACGCTAACTCATTGCAGGAGTTCGACCAAAGACATCGAGACCTCAGGTTTTAAAGTACGCGTTGTACTCTTTTTCCTTTAGATCGAATTTTTATCCCAAATTGGTTTTTCTAACAAGGTTTTTAATGAGGCAATAATTATGTGCTACCTGAGGACAATTCAACAGTATCCAAGGCTTATTTTCAATCAACCTCGAATACTGGGGGCATCACCCTCAGATGTTATTTTTAAGAAAAGTAATTCATGTCAAAGGGCCTCGATAGGGAAAACTTTGTAATGGGCCAAACGGTCGAATGAATCGTGTACATATAGGTTAGACGAGCCTCGATAGAAAAACATATACGCATGTATAAATTATTCAAAGAATCATTCTTTCTTTATCAAACCTCTTGTGTCTCGAAGAAAATTCTCTACTATACAAATCTCATACTTATGATTTTTCTGAAGAATGGCTCAAGAGCCAAGTGCAAATATACCTCGAAAACTCGAGGACTGCCATCGACGATAGGCGTGTTCGAGTTATCTAAACTCAAGTTAATAAGACCTCAAAGAGGCACTCCTCGATATATAGGACAAGGCCACCATTCTCAGCGACTAACATCTCGAACAAATTCGAAATGTTATCGCGAAATAAGCCCGAGAGGCATACCCGAAGACCACGGACAAATTAAAGTCTACGGCTAAAATAACAATAGGCCTTCAAATTTTATGAAAAATCGGTTAAAAAAAGGCTACCCTCGGCAAACAATCAAAAGGGGGCTTTGATAAAATCTACCCTCAAAAAAACAAAAAGGCTTCGATAAAATCAGCCTTCGAAAAACCTTAAGAGGTACCAAATCATCTTAACACAAACGTGCTAAGGCACAAAAATCAAAAAGGGTTTCAACCAACATTGGACCCTCAAAAAACCCAATGGGCAAAAGATTCATGCTAAGGCATAAACAAAATTTTACTAGGTCTTTTAAGCCGAAAAGGGGAAAATAATAGCCATCTTTTAGAGGCCATATCGGCCCAATCTAAAGATCCTAAGGGCCAATACACTTAGAGTTCGAGACATTGTTCTCACTCAATTCTGACCTAAGGGTCTCCCACTATTCCGAGCTCAAACAAAGTCGACTCGAATATAACTCTAAGATTCATTATAAAACCTTAAGGGGTATGCTACTATTCGAAACTTGCTCATTACTTGATAAAAAACCTAAGGGTTTGTTTTATTCTAAGTTCAAAATTTACTCGAGCTTAATTATAAAAATAATGTAGTTATGGCTTCGATCAAGCCATCTGAAACAAAATCCCAAACATATTTCTAAGATCGGGGACTTACCCTCGCTTAACTAAAAACCTAAGGGTTTGTTCTACTCTGAGTTCGAGCTAATGCTCACTCGATTAGTGAAGTTGCAGCAACAAAAATTTTCATAAGGCAAAAACATAGATCATATTTTAACATATAAACTATGAAGGAGTTCAAGAAGAAGTTTTCTTTTATATATTAAGGATATGTATAAGAGACCTATAAAGGTCTTACAAAAAGAAAAGAAAAAGAAGCTAAGTCCTAATTACGGTCGGGGTCGCTCGTCAGATCTTCTTCTTCAGGCCCCTCGTCAGATCTGCCTTGGATGCCTTCTTCATCATCGTCTTCACCATCGGAGGAGGTAAGCTGCCTGGCTTCAGCTTCGAGCACCTTGTCTTGGGCTATCTCCTCGAAAAGGTCAAAGCCTCGAGCGTGGATTTTCTCGAGGGTTTCCCTCCGAGATTGGTATTTTGC
This sequence comes from Nicotiana knightiana, assembly GCA_005239525.1. Lineage (NCBI taxonomy): Eukaryota > Viridiplantae > Streptophyta > Magnoliopsida > Solanales > Solanaceae > Nicotiana > Nicotiana knightiana. The sequence goes on along the minus strand of ML407344.1, from coordinate 118,088 downwards.
CAAGTTATTATTCCATTGCTCCCGATCAGAAACCTCCCTTAGCAGCGTTTGAGAAGCCTCAGCATCGGCCCGGTACATGGCAATGGACTTGTCTTCCATGAGCTTTGTTTTCTCGATCTCCACCTTAGCCTAAGCAAGCCCAACTTCGAGATCCTCAATCCTCTTGGCCTCTGCCGAGTTTTTCTCTTTGATGCCCCGAAGTTGGACCTTGGCCGATGACAATTTGGCCGAGATAGTCTCTTTTTCCGCAGCCAGGCGGTCCATCTTCTCTTTCCACCGATCACAATCGACCTTGACCTGATCAACCTCTCCTCGAAGCAGCTCGATCCTTTCTACCTTCTGCTGCAGCTGAGATAGTGAAGTATTAGCCTCCACAGATGGGTTGAGTCCATACATTGTCAAAATGATGATTACCTGATTGTCTAGTTCGACCTCTTCTTCACGAGCCTTGGCCAGGTCCGCTTGAAGGTCCTTTATGGATTTGTGCTTTTGGCCACAAAGTAACTTCAAAGCATTCCTCTCCTCCGAGACCTTCTAGAGTTCAGTATCACACTGGCTAAGGTCAGCTAGAAACTTAGCGGAGGCCTATACAAGAAAGAAAATACGAGTCAGATTTGGAGAAGAAAGAGTAAAGAAAAGAACTGCAATAACTGATATTTACCCGAGGAAGGAGAATCGAAGCATCACTGATGTCGGAGGAATCATCGACCCCAGCAAAGCAATCCTGGAAGGGATCATCTACACTAGAGCCTCCGCCAATATCGAGGGTCTTTAACTCCCGAGCCTCCCTTAGTGCCTCCTCAGAAAAAGTTGGAAGAGAAGGAAAGTAACCTACTGTCATGGCACCGAGCAAGTCGCTCGGGGCGCTCTGATCGATCTTCGGGGTCTCAGAACCAGCCCCGTCCGGTGTAGTTGCAGATGGCCGAGAAATGATCTAGATCTCTGGAGATTCGGGATCCACACCGAAATTCTTTTTTGAAGCCTCCTCGACACAAGGCTTGATTGTAGCTGCCGCCGTCGGCTCAGAAGGTTTGGCGACCTCGACGGCTTTCCTGGGTCTGACTGTCAATGCGGAGGCGCCTTCCTCCTCCTCCTCCTCCTCCTCTTCCTCTTCCTCTTCTTCTTCTTCTTCTTCTTCTTCTTCTTCTTCTTCTTCTTCTTCTTCTTCTTCTTCTTCTTCTTCTTCTTCTTCTTCTTCTTCTTCTTCTTCTTCTTCTTTCAGGCTTTGGACCGACTCCATCGTGCAAGCGATTACTTTCCACCTCACCCTTCGAGGCTTGGGCCTGGGGTCCTCGGACTGGGAGGCACCTTTCCTCTTCTAGTCCTTTTTCGACTTTGAAACCGGGGACTTGATTTCTCCTTCGCCACTCGAGGGCCTCAAAATGGCATCGTTGGTCAGGCCTGCGTGAAAGAAAATTAGTTATGGACAAAGTACAAAATTATTTCAGAGAGTGAGAAAGGAGATCCTTACCGTGGTTCTTGGCCTCCCATCTGCCCATTGCCAAATCACGCGATGCGCGTTCGGCATGAATGGAAGTTGAAGCTAACTTCCGAACTCAATCTTCGAGTTCAGGCACCGCTTGAGGCATCCAAGGAATAGCTGCATGCCGAAAGGAAATATTAGGTGAAATCGAAGAAGGTACAAAGAACAAAGTTTAAAAGGTCACTTATGGTCGGGGTTCCACTCCTCAGGGAACGATATCTTCTCCTCCGATATTATGTCACGGGTCCTCACCCATATAAAACGGCTCATCCAACCTTGATCCTTATCCTTGTCGATGCTCAGGAACAAGGTCTTCGTTGCTCGACATCAAAATCCTGATCAGTCCTTGATAGATTCGAGGCCGGTACAACTGCATGAGGTGATTTAGAGTAAACTCCAGCCCATCGGCCTTGCTAGAGAAGAAGCGCAGCATGATTACTATGCGCCATAGAGAGGGGTGGATTTGGCCAAGAGTGACCTGATATCTTTTGCGTAAGTCGAGGATCACTGGGTCGAGGGGACTCAATGTGAAGGGATAAGTGTAAACACTTAGGAACCCCTCCACATATGTAGTGATGCTTTCTTCGGGAGCAGGGATTTGCACCACGACCTTGAGACCCCAGTTGCAGTCCCTCTTCATGGACTCGAGATGGCTCTTCGTTATCGAGCACATGTACATCGACACATGCTCTTATCGATCCGGGAACGATGAGGGGTTTTCGACCTTGAAGACGGATTTTAGAGTGCACGGGCCGGGAAAATACTCACGGGGAAGCGACTCACCGGCGCCTTTTCACCGGACGGCCGGGAAGAGGAGGAGGAAGCTTTCTCCTTTTGTGGTACGGTATTAGAGGTTTTCGATATTGATATAAGTAAAGAAGGGAAAAAGAAGATGAAAAACTGGTGGTTTCGGTACTAACAAAGGTGGCTCTACAGGCGTCGAAAGGGAGGAGATGAAGAAAGATAGAATACTTAGAGCAAAGTAAAGTTTGATTCAATGAAGGAGCGGGTATTTATAGGCTCTCGACGACGGTTCGGTGGCTATAGTGGCCGACCACTAACTGACAGGCATTAATAATTTGGAGAACTGGACCAACGGGACGTTTCGGTCACATCTATCACCAATGTCATAAAGTTGATGTCATGATCGAGGTGTCAGAAAATCGAGGCTCAAATCGTTTCTTATCATTTCACTCTAAGCAACGCGAGGACTATCTGTATACGGTTAAAATCGAACTTGTCCGATTTTACTGGCACGAGGAAGCGCCTCGAGAGTAAGCTGGTAATGGACCCGGCTCGAACTCGAAGACAGAGTATGGAGCGTGAAGATCGAGACCGAGCATGATCGACCTCGAGTAAGGCATAATAACAGAATGACGAGATATTAGCGACCGGTCGAAGATCACGACGAAAATCACCGGACATATCGAATCAAGCGGTTATTGACACCAATCGTGGGATTCACTTCCACTGTTAGAATTGTACCTTATTTAGGATTCCCCTATTATATAAAAGGGATCCCATTCATTTGTAAAGGCATCATCATATTGACTGAGAAAGAATACATATGCTTCTCTCTATTTCTCTTGCTATCTATTTACCGTCTATTACTATTCACTACTGTTCTTGTTGTCCAACCTCGAGACCATCTCGAATTGAGGTCGAAACACTGCTCGAGCACTAGTTTGATTTACTTCTGTTCAATTCATCTATTTAATTCACTGTTTATCAATTGGTATTGAATTAGATCACGTATCTTTAAAACCACGATATAAGTTTAATTGTTACTCGAATTTTAGGGTAAACATATACCTTTAATAATTCTTCTCCCTGTTCTCGTGTGACGATAATAAGCTTCTATCTATCTATCGTATCTTATAACCCAAACTTCTCAAACTCGTGTAGTTTTCTTCAACTAAACCAAATGTTTTCTAGGTTCTCACATTTTAGTTGGGAGGCAGCCAAGCAAGGAAGTGACAAAATATGCAAAATTTGTAATATTCAGTTCATTCAATTGCTTTATAAAGTCAAACTCTTCAATTTTCTCTCGTCATTCATATAAGGTACTGAATAATTTGATTTGCACATTCTTTTTCCTTCCTTTTCATGTTATCTTTCTAACTCTCATTTCACAAAAAATATAATAAAAATTTATTAAATATACTTACAGCTCCTTTTAGCGTTTGGCTTTAGGCCACCTCTGGAAGGTTTAATTTAGTAGACTTTCGTGCCTTGGTTATTGTTTGAATATAGGGATCTTTACATAAATATTAGTTGAAGAGTCAAATGCAAATGAGAGAATGGTCCCAACTTACTCTTTGGGTTGGGTTAGGCCCTACTTCAGTATGGTTAGGGGCGAGGCCTCTTTCTGCTAGTGCCGAGTTGGGTCCTGGCTTAACCCACTATATTTAGGGATAAAAAAGCTTATTGGGCCCATATGTGAAGTGAACAATACACGAGTATTGTAAAAATTTTACAGGACGCCTTATTTGAATATCATTATTTAATATGTACCCAGTTTTTAAAATAGTTGTATGTCTTCTCACTTTGAAACGACTTCAAACATGCAGTGTTTAAAGTTGAACTTTAGGAATGCGTTAACTTTAAGTAGAAAAGCTCGAACTTCAGGCAGAAATGCATAAATTTCAGCCATATGAAACTTCAGACTATCTGGAATTGCAAGTATGAAGTTATTCCAAAGTGGATAGGCATACAAAAATTTATAAACTTAGAGCATAATTTAAATAGCGGCATCAAAATCGGGTATGTGTACACTTTGACCAAGTATGCTGGGCACTTGGCTATGCCTGGTCTTAGGGATGGCAAATTGAGCGGCACAAGGCAAGGTAGGGTAGGGCGGAATGGATTAGGACAAGGCAAAGACTTAATGGGACGGGAGAGGACAGGACAGGGCGGGTCAAAACACATTTTCAAAGTATAGTTAATGGAGCAGGGCAGAGGTGGGGCAGGATTTTAGGTGCAAAGTCAACAAACGAGAAAATGCAGTTCTCTATAACTCTGTCACATTCTATATCAGCAACAGATGATGCAACTTGTCAAACAAGTAGTGTCGTTGTTTCACTTCAAGGGTTGAAGAAAATTAACATTTCTCACCAAAGAACATCTCTTGGAGATCATGATAACTTGTGATTCTTCTAATAATATGTGATCATAACAGAAAATTCTGTATCATACCAGAATCATTTCAAGAGCCGAGGGAGTCGTTGTGTTACTGAGTAAATAAAATCTTTCAATTAACCATCACATCTAAAAGAAAAGAAGGGAGGAAAGAAACAAGCTAAACGGGGCGGGGCGGAAAAAGAGAAAAACGGTTAAACGGGGCAAGACAGGGCATGTTGAATTTGTGGCAGGGCAATGCTTCACCTGCCCCGCCTTGCCCTATTGCCATCCCTACTTGGTCTACATAAGCCCCAAAAGCATCTGCCTAGTCCGCTGAAACTAATTAAATACACTAGCTAAAAAATCTATAAATAATACTCCATATATATATAGAGAGAGAGAGGAATGTACAAACCGAACCGAAAAACCGCACCAAACCGAAAAGTCAAACCAAACTGATTAAAATATCCGAGTAGGTTTGATTTGATTTGTTTTGGAATTGAGTAAAAAATCGCAAACCAAACTGACATATAAATATATAATTTTTATATATACTTTTAAGATTTTTTATCGAATTTTCTTTAAAAATATATCTAGAAATATTTGCGATTTCCTATGGGATGTAATATTTAGTTAAATATAAAGTGCTCCATATTTATTAACTTTAAATAATGTGTTGTATGATCAATTTCTTATCGTGTTAGTGAAATACGTCAATTTTTTCAATTTTTATGTAACATATATTTACTTATAAAAAATTCAACAAGGTAAGATTGAAATAATGTTCATATAACAAAAATTCGAAAAATCCGGTAAAATTGAACCAATCCAAACTGATAAAGTTGGTCTGATAAAAATCGAACCAATCCAATTCATGCACACTCTTCTCTATCTATATATATATATATATATATATATGGAGTATTACTTTGGGAGCGGCTAAATACTATATTTCTCTTGTTGTAACGATGGTTTTAATTCTGCTGGGTATCAATTGGGCGTATAAAATGGTACAACTATCCAACTAATGAACATCTGATTCCCTTTCCCTATTTATTGATTAACAAGTATTTATAAGAAGAATTAATTTAAATAGCTGTTTATTCAATCGGTCAAATTAAAAATAATTTATTTATAATATATATATATATATATATATATAACCATGTATGTGTACTGGTTAGGAAAGAAAAAAGAAATGAAGGTATGATATTTGTGTAAAAATCCGTATTCATAAACCGATGTCCCAAACAATGGCAGTATTTTATGGAAGCTCTGGTTTTTTCTCTATTATTGAAATGATGACATACTCAAAACATATTTTTCACTTGAGTAGGTGCAACTAGTTTATACCAAATGTATACATTTAATTAAAAGATAGGTCACTTTAAACGACTAATTTTTTAAATTTATATAAAAAAAAAAAGGACAGCACAAAGGAAGAAAATTAATTAAAACTTGCAGACGTTATTATATTCCTCTACATCTTTCATTGCATCTGTTAAAAGGAATATAAATATAATATTATTGATGAATAAAACGCAAGCAAGCTTGCATTGACATAATTAGTAAACTAATACCTTAAAGAAATATAGTACGCATGCTCGTTTATCTATTAGTGTTTATCTTAATTAATTCCGTCAATGAGCAATGTTATAAACAAAAGAGTGACATAATTGTTTGACCTTTTATTGAACCATAGAGATGTAATTTTTACAAAAAATGATCTCTTTGTTGATAAAAATAATTTTTGATATGATAAAGCAGTGACTAGTAAATATTAAATATCTGTACCCTAAAAAAACAAGGGCCATCCTGGTGATTAAGATTTTAAGAAATGTCAAAGCTTTAAGTAGAACGGTTCCAATTAAGGAATCAGATTTTTAATAATTCGATAAACTATATTGAAATGTTCCAAAAATGAGGTGAATAACTGATGAAAGACATTTTTTTTTTTGTTCTTTTTAATGGACTTTATATATAAGTATAAGAAAACCTGAAGTAAAACAATAATGAGCTTTAGCATCAAATTTGGGGATTAATAACATATTATCAAATAAATATTTCCAATTATTTACAGTGCCTAAACATATACATCGATCACATTTTCTTCATTCACGTTCATCACTTAAACTTAATATATGTTTGGGGCTTTACAAGTTCGATACTATTTTATTGATTCGCTAGGAAATATATGTTTTGCTACTTTCGACTCTTAGTCAATAAGACGTTTATTATAATGTTCAATATTATTATAGTTAATTAAAGTATTGTTGTTGAAATTAGCGTACATTTAATCAAAGAAATTTTGTTTGTTCGTTAAAAACACTTATAACAATCGAAGTAGTAGTCATTTTCGAAGTTTCTAACGACTAAAACGACAATTAGCGAAAGCAAACTCTGGCGGCTAAAAGAAAGTATAATGATAATTTTCTTTTTATCGTTGCTAAGAGTTTTTAATGACCGGGTCCAAATCTGTTCATTAGCTTTTAAGACGATTTAGATTTTCATGATAGTAGTTTACTAATAAAGACCGATTTAGACTTTTAGCGATCGAATTTTCCTTTGCTAAAGAACATAAACATTTAACGGTTCAGTATACACTCTTATATACCATGCTTGTCATGACTCAATTTCACTATAAGTCATGATGACGCTCAATATTGCCGTTAGGCAAAACCAACAATGAACGTTCCACTTAATTATTTATTTTTATTACTTTTAAAATGCTGAATTTTATTAGTAAATAGACTAAGTATAGAAATTCATGGTAATATAAAGCATGAGTAACAAAAGAGTAAAATGGTGATATCAATAGACAAAAATCATCAATATATACTAGAAATTTCCAAAAATTAGTGTTCCAAGGGTACGAGCAATCTAGTAGAATATATAAAATTGTCAAAAATGAAATATACAGAAATAGTAAATACAACAAGAAGAAGACTCTAGGTGCTGCAGATCGGAGCATGGAAAAGCAGCTCACCACTAGGTCTCCAGGTAATCCGGATGTGCGCCTAAATGGACACTAGATGTACCTGGCTCAATACCTGCACAATTTGTGCAGAAATGCAGCATTAGTACGCATAACAACGTGCACCCAATAAGTATCTAGTCTAACCTCGATGAAGTAGTGACGATGAGTCGACAATGACACTTACTAGTGGTCAATAAATAAAGTACAAAAAATAAATAGGCATGTAATACAACACTAACAATGGAATAAGAAATAATAAATAAACGATTCTTTAATTAAATATCAATTTAAAATCTCCAATAAGTGATTCTTTAACTAAATATCAATTTATAATCTCCAGTTATCATATGCCAATTTCAACAAATAAGAACCATCAAGTAATTATAAATTCTCAAGCCATGAAGAAAATATCAAGTGTAATCGGACTTCTAGCGAGGTTACACATGAGTTATGCCGAGGTCGTACGGCCCGATCCATGAATGCGTCCCTCTCTCTCTCTCTCTCTCTCTCTCTCTCTCTATATATATATATATATATATATATATATATATATATATAGAGCCAAGGCTTTCGACCCGATCCACATGAATAGAAAAACTCTTCGGACTACGGGACAACATTTACAACACCATGATAGTCACATAAAGGGGCATAATTTTCTTCAACAATCTAATATTCCGCCAAACTCAAAGTACTGAAGCTCAGTCTAACATAATCCCTAATCAAATTTTAATTATGAATTCAAGCAAGTAAACTAACAAGTTGGATTCAAATAATACAAGTATTGCATGATAAAGTCCAAAGTCAACCCGGACATAAGCATCATTTTAGTTACGTACACACTTTCATCACTTCGTGCATACATAGCACGTACAATTATTAACAAATAAAATTTAAACACCTATGAGGTTTATTCTCTCTTACAAGATTAGGCAAGAGACTTACCATTCTTTCAAGTCCACTACCCGACCGTTCAACCTCACTAATTTTCCCAAATCGATGCCAAACAATCCAAAACTAGTCAAAGAACATACAATTTAATTAATATATCCTCAAAAGTTCATAATTCATCTATTAGAGTAATTACCCAACCCAAATTAGAAAGTTCCTAAAAGTCACCCCCAGGTGCTCATGCCCGAATTTCAAAAGTTCTCGTAGAATAATGTTATGCATAACCTTACGAACTCAAATATATAATTTCTACTCTATTCCATAATCAATCTCGTGGTCTAATACCATTTTTATCAAAACCAAGATTTTTCAACATAATTACATAATTTTTATGTTAAAATCTACCCATAATATAGGTATTAAACTCACATTATGTAGAACGGAAAGGGCATGATATATCCCTCCACCTTGTTTTATTATTCAATCCTGCCCCCCGTTATACTTTCCGTCCAGATTTATCCCAGCCATCCATCAAAGTTCTATATTTGCCCCTATTTTAACGACTAGGACTCATGGCACATTCCGAAGGAAAGAACCAACCCAACTCATAAATTAAACTAACCTGACCCTTTTCCTTGCCCCTCCTGACCCTGTACCATTTTTAACTTTATTAAAATTTTATCCCCACCGTAAAAAACCATCTGACTCTAAAAACACTTCTAATCAGAAGGGAACAAAATATAGGTTCAGGCTAGGGTTTTCGACGGTAGAAATTTTTTTGGATCTAAGGCTCGAGAGACACAAAGGTGTTTTCTTTCTTCAAAAATTGTTGCTTCTTGGTGTTCATACCACTGCCAGCAACACCAGACTTCAATTGCATCATCTCCGGCGCGACTTCTGGAATGGTCTTGAGTACTTGGACATGTGTGAAATTTTATTATAGTTATTTTAGCTGTAGAAATTACTTCCCCAAGCTTCATTGGACTTGGAAATTGGACATAACCTCCTATCGTTGTTTTTGAGATCGCCGGAAAAATAATTCCGTCAAGCCCGTCTAAAGTTTCAAATTTTCTACCGTTCTTACTTCAATTTTTCCTTAAATCAAGGAGATTGAGAAAAAATATATATGCAAGGAATATTGGGCGACTCCGGTTTTCAAAGGTGGAGTTACATTCAGTGATAACAAGAGAAGAAAGAGGAAGAAAAAAAATGTAAGGGAGTGTGGAGTAAGAAAATAGAAGTAAGGACAAAAATGGTGGCAACAAGCAAAGAGATGACAGAACCTTGTGTCTTTGAACCTCATCTCTTTTTCAGACAAAGATAGTATTATACACGGATTAAAAGTTTTTACTTAAGAGAAGTTTGGAAAAAAATTAAGAGAGGAAAAATGAGCAGGCAGGTCATGGGTTTTAGGGCGGTTTGGAGTTTTTTTGTTTTTGAGTTGGTTCTTTCTCTTAGAATGTGCCACGTGTCTCAGCCGTTAAAATAGTGGCAAATATAGAACTTTGATGGACGACAGGGGTAAATCTGGACGGAAAGTATAACAGGGGACATGATTGAACAATAAAACAAAATAGAAGGATATATCAGACCTTTTTCCGCATGTAGAAATTACATACCTCAAGAATCTAGGTGAAAATCTCTCTCCAAAATATCCAAAATCGGCCAAACAAAGTGTAAGAATTTGAAAAATGAGCTTAATCTCGTCATTTAAAAGTTTCTGCCCAGTGATTCCTTCTTCATGATCACGAAGGCAAAATTGCCAAGGCCTAGAAAATGTGCTTCACGAATGCGGCAAGAGCCTCGCGATCGCGAAGGCTAACATGTCCTAACCTTCGCGAACGCAAGCTCCTCTTCGCGAACGCGAAAGCTACCAGCCTGACCCCTCCCCAGTTAGCTTTCCACTGTGCGATTGTGACCTAGCATTCATGAACGCAAAGGCCAGTGGCCCCAGAGCATCGTGATTGTGACCTTCATCTCGCAAATGCATAGAACAAATGTCCCCCAACTCAATTCTTTCATCGCAAATGCGAGGCTTTCTCCGTGTTCGCGAAGAAGGAAACCAACAGTACATTTTCTGCAATTTTGACTTAACTCCGGGTGGTCCAAAATACACCTGAGCCACCCGGGACCCCGTTCAAATACACTAATAAGTTCAAAAACATAATACGGATTTGCTCGAAGCCTCAAAACACATAAAACAACATCGTAACTAAGAATCGCACCCTAATATCAAATCATACGAAACGATGTCAAATTTATCACACAAGTCACAAATCACCATATTAACCTATTCCTAGGCTCGTAATCCCAAACGGACATCTATAACACCAAAGTATACTTCAAAAAAAAATTTAAGAAACTCTAAAACCTTCAAGGCACCAATTACTTCCAACATTAAGCGCTGAAACGCTCCCGAATCGCCTGAAACTCACCCTGAATACGCTCAAGTCCAAAATTATCATACGAACCTATTGGAACCATCAAATCCCGTTTCCGAGGTCGTTTACTCAAAATATTGAATCAAGTCAAACTTGGCTACCTTAGGCCACTATTAAGGAACTAAGTGTTCCGAATTCAACCTGAACCCTTCCAAAACCAAACCAACCATCCTCGAAAGTCATAAAACAGTAAAATCACATACTAGGAGTCTTAAATAGGGAAACGAGGATCTAGAAAGCAAAATGACTGATTGAGTGATTACATTTTCACCTTTTAAAAAATATTTGTCCTCGAACGGGTCTAGAATCATACCTGGAGTGCTGAATAAGTGTGAATATCTGGTGGACCCCTCTACTAGACCTTTACGCAGAAATCTTCTTAGACCTCAACTGGCGGACCTTCCTGGCAACTGGCTCCTCCTCATAACCCAAGCTCTCATCTAACTGAACTGTGATGTAATATAACACATGGGACCTATCGGCATAGTACTTCCGGAGCATAAACACGTGGAAAACCGAATGAACTCCCAATAGACTGGGAGGCAAAGCAAGCTTGTACGTAACATCGCCAATGTCACGACCCGAAATCCCACCTTCAAGCCGTGATGGCGTCTAACATTGAACCCGCTAGACAAGCCACCATTCCAATTATTATATTTATTCCCTTATTATAGACAATTGCAATAATAGTGGTAAACTAGAACAGTTACAATTAGAAATGCGGAAGATAAGTAATTCAACAACTTAGATAATAAATCTTATGAAATTTCCTTAAATACACCCCCAGAACTGGTGTCAAAATTTCACGGACAGTCTAAGATTTACTAAACATGAGTCGGAATTAAACAAGTGTAGCTGCTTAGAAATACAAGATGAGACAGAAGGAAACAAATAGATGGTGACGCCAAGGCTCGCGAACGTCTACGGGACTACCTCAGTGTCGCCTGTAGACTGAAGGATACTCCCTCGATCAATGCCCACTGGGTCCGGCTCCGTAATCTGCACGGCATAGAGAAGTGCAGGTGTAGCATCAGTACAACAAACCCCATGTACTGAGTAAGTTCCGAGCCTAACCTCGGCGAAATAGTAAAGAGGCTAGGACACGACAAATAATATCACATGTGCAGTAAAAATAAAATATAACAGGAAATAACCACGAGAAATAAACAGAAAGTACAATGACGGGGAAACATGCTGGGGAAAAGGGATAGCAAATACTGAAATGATGGAAACAAAACAACAGTCTAAAATATCCGAATATAATAACGGGGATTGACAACACGAATTAAGCAGTGAAAAGAAACAGCACGACATGTCCCCTCGTGCATATTTTTAGCATAACACGACACGACATGTCTCCTCGTGCATAACAATATAAAAGCAACAATTGGAATGAAAATCAACAATAACAAATCTAAAATACACGGAAATAATCAACAAGAATAATACCGTCATGTCAAGGGACACAACTATAACCAATCCTACACAAGAGTATAACCTAACATAAAGTTCCTCAACCGATAAAATACTCAACAATACCCATAACTAAGAATCTCCACCAAATGAATAGCTATCAAATTGATATTAAACCCAAAAACACAATAAAAGCCAATAAATATCATATAATTGCAAATATCCGACTCACGGTCATGCTCGACAACGACATATAGGTACTCGTCACCTCACCTATACATTGAACATGGAATAAACACGTAGCAATTAAGACTCAACACCTATTCCCTCAAGCTAAGGTTAGGCCAAACACTTACCTCGGCTCCAAGAATGCAAATCAAGCCTCTAGCACCGCTTTTCCTCTCGAATCCGACCCCTAAACAATCGTATCTAGACATAATCGATTCAATAACATCAATAATTACTCAACAATTCAATTTCAATGCCTATTTATAGATTTCTCAACATTCTTCCGAAAATTCCAAAATTCGACCCCGGGCCCGCTTGGTCGAAACACGAGGTTCGGACCAAAACCCGATCGCCCATTCCCCCACGAGCTCGAATATATAATTTATTTTGAAATCCGACCCCAAAACGAGGTCAAACTCCCAAATAATCAAAAAGCCCTAATTCTACCATAAACCCCAATTTTCTACCGTTAAAACCCTAGAATTCTTGTTAAAAGTTTATGAAAATCATTAGGAAGTTGAAAGAAACTAGTTAGGGGTTACTTACCTATGATTTGGGAAGAAACTCTCTTGAGAAAATCGCCCTTGGTCTCCTATTTTGGTGAAGAAATCGGGTGAAACATCTAACTTAAATACTGCCCGACCCTCGCACCTAGCGCAGGTGCGGAAAATCTATCGCACTTGCGGAAATGGGCTAAGCCACTGACGGCCGCACATGCGGAGGTGCTTCCGCACATGCGGAACCGCTTTTGCGACGAAGGTGTCACACCTGCGGAATTGGGCTGGCTTGGGCTGGACCGCACCTGCGGTCTCGCACCTGCGGCCCAAGGCTCGCGGGTGCGGGCGCACCAGAACTGGTGCACTAGCAATGATTTTTCAACTCTAAACACCCTGGAACCCACCCGAAACTTACCCGAGCCCTCGGGGCTCCAATCCGATTATGCGCACAACCTCAAAAACATCCTACGGACATATTCAAGTAACCAAAACACTAATTAATATCACGAACATCGAATTAAACCTCAAAATCAATGAAATTCCTTTAAACTTCCAAAACTTCTAAATTTTCCATTTTCGATCTAAATCACGTCAAACTAAGTCCGTTTCCCATCAAATTTCACAGATAACACATATAAGACATATTGAACCTGTTCCGGGCTCCGGAACCATAATACACGGTATCATAGGTTTCACATCAAATCTCATTTTCAAAAACCTTTATATTTTTTAGAAAACAATTTTCTTCAAAAATTCATTTCTCGGACTTGGCACCTCGAAATTCGATTCCGGGCATACGCCCAAGTCCCATATTTTCCTACGGACCATCCGGGACCGCCAAATCACGGGTCCGGGTCTGTTTACCAAAAATATTGACTAAAGTCAACTTTACTCAAATAACTAATACAAAATCATCATTTTATCAATTTTCCACTAACGGCTTCCTGGCTACACGTCCGGGTTGTGCACGTACATCGAGGTGAGATAAAAGGTGGCTTTCACGGTCTTGGAACACAGATTTAGCATAAATTACACGGGATGACCTTTTGGGTCATCACAATCTGCACCTCTAAAAGAACCGTTCGTCCTCGAACGGACATAGAATGGTACCTGAATCGGGGAAAAGATGGGGATATCGGCTCCGTATATCGGACTCGGATTCCCAGGTAGCTGCCTCAACAGGCTGACCTCTCCATAAAACACGAACTGAAGGATAGCTCTTCGATCTCAACTGACGAACCTGCCGAGCTAATATGGCTACCGGCTCCTCCTCATAAGTCAAATCCTTGTCCAACTGGACACCGCTGAAGTCAAGTACATGAGAGGGATCGACAATATACCTCTGAAGCATAGATACATGAAACACCGGGTGCACGACTGATAAACTAGGTGGAAAAGCAAGTCTGCAGGCCACCTCTCATACCTTATCCAGAATCTCAAATGGACCAATGTACCTAGGGATCAACTTGCCCTTCTTCCCGAACCTCATCACGCCCTTCATGGGCGACACCCGAAGAAATACTCGGTCTCCAATCATAAATGACAAATCACGAACTCTGCGATCCGCATAACTCTTTTGCCTGCACTGTGAATAATCTTCACTTTATCCAAAGCATCATGGACTAACTCTGAACCGAACAATCTAGCCTCTCCCGGCTCGAACCAACCAACTGGTGACCGACACCGCCTACCATACAACGCCTCATACGGAGCCATATGAATGCTCGACTGATAGCTGTTGTTGTAGGCAAACTCAGCTGAAGGTAAAAACTGGTCCCATGAACCTCCAAAGTCAATGACACATGCCCGCAACATATCGTCCAAAATCTGAATAGTACGCTCGGATTGTCCGTCTATCTGAGGATGGAATGCTATGCTCAAATCAACCCGTGTGTCCAACTCCCGCTGAAATACTCTCTAGAAATGGGAGGTAAACTGAGTACCTCAGTCATATATAATGGACACGGGCACACCATGCAGGTGAACAATCTCCCTGATTCTTTTCCAACTTCTCCGAAGAATACGAAACTGATACAAGAATGAAATGTGCTGACTTGGTCAGCCTATCCACAATAACTCACACTGCATCAAACATCCTCTGAGTCCGTGGGATTCCAACTATGAAATCCATGGTGATACGCTCCCACTTCCACTCGGGAAGCTCAATTTGCTGCATCAAACCACCGAGTTTCTGGTGCTCGTACTTAACCTGCTGATAGTTCAAGCACCGAGCTACATATGCTACAATATCCTTCTTCATCCTCCGCCACCAATAATGCTGCCACAAGTCCTAGTACATCTTTGTGGCGCCCGGATGAATGGAATATTGGGAACTATGGCCACGTGCAATATCAACTCCCGAATGCCATCAACATCAGGTACACAAATACGACCCTGCATCCTCAAAATTCCCTCATCCCCGACTGTGACTTTCTTGGCACCTCCGTGCCGAACCGTACCTTTAAGAACACATAAATGACGATCATCATACTGCCTGGCTCGGATACGATCATACAATGAAGAACGGGCCACAGTATGTGCCAAAACACTGCCAGTCTCAGAAACCTCCAATCTCATGAACCGGTTGGCCAAAGCCTGAACATCCAAGCAAGCGGTTGCTCTTCGACTGGTATATAAGCAAGACTACCCATGCTGGCTGACTTCCGGATCAAAGCATCTGCCACCACATTGGCCTTCCCCGGATGATATAAGATGGTAATTTCATAGTCTTTCAACAGCTCTAACCATCTCCTCTGCCTCATATTCAACTCCTTCTGCTTGAACAATTACTGCAAAATCTTATGATCCATGAACACCTCACGTGGCAACCCATATAGATAATGCCTCCAAATCTTCAACGCATGAACAATAGCTGCTAACTCTAAATCATGAACTAGATAGTTCTTCTCATGAACCTTCAATTGACGTGAAGGATAAGCTATAACCTTTCCATCCTATATCAACACTGCACCAAGTCCAACCCGTGAAGCATCACAATACACTGTATATGGTCCTGAACCTGTGGGAAAAACTAACACCGGTGCCGTGGTCAAGGCTGTCTTGAGCTTCTGAAAGCTCGCCTCACACTCATCAGACCACCTGAACTAGGAACCTTTCTGAGTCAACTTGGTCATCGGGGCTGCAATAGATGAAAAATCCTCCACAAACCGGTGATAATAACCTGCTAAGCCCAAGAAACTCCGAATCTCTATAGCTGAAGTGGGCCTAGACCAATCTCTGACTACTGAAATCTTCTTGGGATCCACCTGAATACCCTCTGATGATACCACATGGCCTAGAAATGCAACCAAACTCAACAAGAACTCACACTTGGAAAATTTGGCATACAACTGACTATCCTTCAGATTCTGGAGGACGACTAGAAGGTGCTGCTCATGCTCCTCTCGGCTACGGGAGTAAATCAAAATATCATCAATGAAAACAATCACGAATGAGTCCAAATAGGGCATGCACACTCGGTTCATCAACTCCATAAAAGCAGCGGGGGAATTGGTCAACCCAAATGACATAACCAAGAACTCATAATGCCCATACCGAGTGCGAAAAGCTGTCTCAGCGACATCAGACGCCCTAATCCTCAGCTGATGATAACCAGATCTCAAATCTATCTTGGAAAACACTGTAGCACCCTGAAGCTGGTCAAATAAATCATCAATCCTCGCCAAAGGAGACTTATTCTTAATAGTAACCTTGTTCAACTGCCGGTAGTCAATACACATTCTCATTGAGACATCTTTCTTCTTAACAAACAACACTGGGGCACCCCAAGGAGAAACACCAGGCCTGATGTAGCCTTTATCCAACAAATCCTGCAACTGATCCTTCAATTCCTTCAGCTCTGGCAGGGCCATACGATATGGTGGAGTAGAAATGGGCTGAGTGCCCGGAGCCAACTCAATACAAAAGTCAATATCTCCGTCGACTGGCATACCGGGCAGGTCAGCAGGGAATACCTCTAGGAACTCATGAACCACGGGAACAAACTCCATATAAGGAACCTCGGCACTAGAATAACTAACATATGCCAAATATGCCAAACAACCCTTCTCGACCATGCATCGAGCCTTCACATATGAAATAACTCTAACGGAAGAATGACTAGGAGTCCCTCTCCACTCCAACTGAGGTACTCCTGGCAAGGCCAAGGTCACTGTCTTGGCATGACAGTCCAGAATAGCATGGTAGGGAGATAACCAATCCATCCCCAAAATAACATCGAAGTCAACTATATCAAGAAGCAAAAGATCTACATGAGTCTCCAGACCACCAATAACCACTAAGCATGAACGGTAGACTCGATCTACCACAATAGAATCACCCACCGGGGTACACACATATACAGAAGTACTCAGGGAATCACGGGGCATGCTCAGATAAGGGGAAAAATATGAAGACACATAGGAGAATGTAGAACCCGGATCAAATAAAACTGAAGCATCTTTGCTGCAAATTGAAACCATACATGTAATAACTGCATCAGAGGCCTCAGCCTCAGGCCTGGCAGGAATAGCATAGCATCGGGGCAGAGCCCCTCCAACCTGAACATCTTTATGTCTACCCACTGCGAGCTAACCTCTACCTCTCATGGCCTGTCCTCCACCTCTAACTGTCTGGACTCCACCTCTGGCACCTCGACCTCCACCCCTAGCTGGCTGAGGGGTGGGGGTGCACCTGGTGCGGGAATCATAGCTCGGGAACCCTAATACTAAGAACCACTAGAAGCTCGGGGGCAAAACCTGAAAATATGCCCCATACCACCGCAAGTGTAACAAGATTTCTGCTGCTGAGAATGCTGACCCTAAAACTGTCCCTGTCGACCAGAACAACCACCCTGGAAGCTCTGAAGCGGCGGTGCACTGATAGGAGCTGATGGTGCACTGCGGCATACCTGAAGTGCCGACTGGAATGGCCTAGGAGGATGACCTCTGCCAAAGGAATCTCTGCCTCCAGATGAGGCACCACTGAATCGACTGGAATGGCGAGGTCTCTTGTCAGACCCCTGACCACTGCCCTATGATAAGACCATCTCAATACGCCTGGCCACATTGACCGCCTCCTGGAATGAAATATCAGTACTTGTCTCTCTGGCCATCTAGAGTCTACTAGGCTGAGCTAGACCCTCAATAAACCTCCTCACCCTCTCACGATCAGTGAGGAGTATCATGATAGCATGTCGGGCCAAAGTAATGAACCTGGTCTCATACTGTGTAACATTCATAGATCCCTGCTGGAGGCGCTCAAACTGCCTCCGAAGATCCTTCCTCTGAGTAACTGGTAGAAACTTCTCCAAGAATAACTCGGAGAACTGAGCCCAAGTCAAAGGCAAAGACCCAGCTGGTCTGGTCAAACAGTAGTCCCTCCACCAAGTCTTGGCGGTACCAGAAAGGCTGAATGTAGCAAAATCAACTCCATTGGACTCCACGATGCCTGTGTCTGAAGAATCTCGTAGCAACTGTCCAAGAAATCCTGGGGATCCTCTGATGGTACACCAGTAAATGTAGTAGAAAATAGCTTGGTGAACCGGTCCAATCTGCACAAAGCATCGACAGACATGACTGCCCCCTCAACTATCTGTGCCACAAACGGCTGAGCTGCTCCAGCTGCTTGAGGTGCTGGAGTCTGGAACTGAGGAGCTAGCTTCTCTGGTGTGCGGGTGGCAGGAGTCTGGGTCCCTCCCCCAGCCTGAGAGAAGGCTGGTGCAGTAGGAAGAAGACCAGCCTGAGCCACGCTCTCCATAAGGCCCACTAAACGGACGAGAGCGTCCTGAAGAACCGGGGTGGCAATGAACCGCTCTGGGACCTGAGCTAGTCCGACTGGAACTGCCTGAGCAGGAACCTCACCGGTAAAGTCTACCTGTGGGTCCTCTATTGGGTCTGCTTCTATGGGCTGAGCCCTGGCTCTTCCTCGGCCTCGGCCTCTAGCACGACCTTGACCTCGTCCTCGGCCCCTCGTAGGAGCTGCAACAGGAGGATCGGGCTTTTGATCGGTAGATGAGGAAGCACACGTTCTCGCCATCTGCAAGAGAATAGAATAGAAAATCAGTTAGCATTTAGAATTCAAACCGCACAACAGAGGAGAAGAAATGAGAAGTAATTCCCAACTTTGCAGCCTCTGGGGGATAAGTACAGACGTCTCCGTACTGATCCCTCAGACTCTACCAAGTTTATCCGTAAATTGTGAGACCTAAGCAACCTAGTGCTCTGATACCAACTTGTCACGATCCGAAATCCAACCTTCAGGACGTGATGGTGTCTAACATTGAACCCGCTAGACAAGCCAAGATTCCAATTATTACATTTATTCCCTTATTATAGACAATTGCAATAACAATGGTAAACTAGAACAGTTGTAATTAAATCTTACGGAATTCAATAACAATGGTAATTCAATAACTTAATTAATAAATCTTACGGAATTTCCTTAAATACACCCCCAGACCTGGTGTAACAATTTCTCGGACATTCTAAGATTTACTAAAAACATGAGTCTGAATTAAACAAGTGTAGCTGTCTAGACATACAAGATGAGACAGAAGGAAATAAATAGATGGTGACACCAAGGCCCGCGAACGTCTACAGGACTACCTCAGTGTCGCCTGTGGACTGAAGGATACTCCCTTGATCAATGGCAACTGGGTCCGGCTCCGTAATCTGCACGATATAAAGAAGTGCAGGTTTAGCATCAGTACAACCGACCCCATGTACTGAGTAAGTGCCGAGCCTAACCTCGGCGAAGTACTGACGAGACTAGGACATGACAAATAATATCACCTGTGCAATTTAAATAAAATATAACAGGAAATAACCACGAGAAATAAACAGTAAGTACAATAACGGGGAAGCATGCCGGGGAAAAGGGATAGCAAATACTGAAATGACGAAAACGAAACAACAGTCTAAAATATCCAAAAATAATAACGGGGATTGACAACATGAATTAAACAGTGAAAAGAAACATCACGGCATGTCCCCTCGTGCATATTTTTAGCATAACACGGCATGGTATGTCCCCTCGTGCATAACAATATAAAAGCAACAGTTGGCATGAAAATCAACAATAAGAAACCTAAAATACACGGAAATAATCAACAAGAATAATACCGTCCCCACAAGGGACACAACTATAACCAATCCTACACAAGCGAAACATAAAGTTCCTCAACCGATCAACTAATCAACAATACCCATAACTAAGAATCTCCACCAAATGAATAGCTATCAAATTGATATTAAACCCATAAACACAATAAAAGCCAATAAATATCAAATAATTGCAAATATCCGACTCACGGTCATGCTCGACAACAACATATAGGTACTCGTCACCTCACCTATACATTGAACATGGAATAAACACGTAGCAATTAAGACTCAACACCTATTCCTTCAAGCTAAGGTTAGGCCAAACACTTACCTCGGCTCCAAGAATGCAAATCAAGCCTCTAACACCGCTTTTCCTCTCGAATCGGACCCCAAAACAATCATATCTAGACATAATCGACTCAATAACATCAATAATTACTCAACAATTCAATTTCAATGCCTAATTATAGATTTCCCAACATTCTTCCAAAAATTCCAAAATTCGACCCTAGGTTCGCTTGATCGAAACACGAGGTTCAGACCAAAACCCGATTACCCATTCCCCCACGAGCCCGAATATATAATTTGTTTTGAAATCCGACCCCCAAAACGAGGTCAAACTCCCAAATAATCAAAAATCCCTAATTCTACCAAAAAACCCCAATTTTCTACCATTAAAACCCTAGATTTCTTGATAAAAGTTGATCAAAATCACTAGGAAGTTGAAAGAAACTAGTTAGGGGTTACTTACCTATGATATGGGAATAAACTCTCCTGAGAAAATCTCCCTTGGTCTCCTATTTTGATGAAGAAATGAAGAAGAAATCGGGTGAAATATCTAACTTAAACACTGCCCGACCCTCGCACCTACGGTGCCTGGGTCGTACCTGTGCTTTCACAGGTGCGAAAAATCCATCGCTCCTACGGAAATGGGCTAAGCCACTGAGGGCCCCTGCGGAATTGGGCTGGTTTGGGCTGGACCGCACCTGCGGCTGCTTATCAGCACCTGCGGTCTCGCACCTGCAGCCTAAGGCTCGCAGGTGCGGGCGCACCAGAACTGGTGCACCAGCAGTGATTTTTCAACTCTAAAGACCCCGGAACCCACCCGAAACTTACCCGAGCCCTCGGGGCTCCAAACCAATTATTCACACAACCTCAAAAATATCCTACGGATTTATTCAAGTAACCAAAACACTAAAATAACATCATGAACATCGAATTAAACCTCAAAATCAATGAAATTCCTTTAAACTTCCAAAACTTCTAAATTTTCCATTTTCGATCCGAATCACGTCAAACTAAGTCCGTTTCCCACCAAATTTCACAGATAACACATATAAGACATATTGAACCTGTTCCGGGCGCCAGAACCATAATACGGGCCCCGTATCACAGGTTTCACATCAAATCTCATTTTCAAAAACCTTTATATTTTTCAGAAAACAATTTTCTTTAAAAATTCATTTCTCGGACTTGGCACCTCGGAATTCGATACGATTTCGGGCATACGCCCAAGTCCCATATTTTCCTACAGACCCTCCGGGACCGCCAAATCACGGGTCCGGGTCCGTTTACCAAAAATATTGACCAAAGTCAACTTTACTCAAATAATTAATACAAAATCATCATTTTATCAATTTTCCACTTAACGGCTTCCCGGCTACATGCATGGGCTACGAACGCACATCAAGGTGAGATAAAAGGAGGCTTTCACAGACTCGGGACACAGATTTAGCTAAAATTACACGGGATGACGTTTTGGGTCATCACATCTAGCTCGCTCCAACACCTCAAATGGACCAATGAACCTCGGACTCTGCTTGCCCTTCTTTTCGAACCTCATGATACCCTGTATCAACTTTACCTTATCCATGTAATCCTTTACCAAATCAGTACCATATAACATGGCCTTGCCGGACTCAAACCAACCGATGGGGGAACGACATCGCCAACCATACAAAGCGCCAAATTTAGCCATCTCTATACTGGATTGATAACTGTTATTATAAGCAAACTCAACCAAAGGTAAGAATCAATCCCACTACCCTAAGAAGTCAATCAGACATGCTCTAAGCATATATTCTAGGATCTGAACTATCTGCTCCGTCTGCCCCTTGGTCTGCATATGAAAGGCTGTCCTAAACTCTACCTGATAAGTTGGTATTTTACCAACTTATCTCCTCTTGATACTTAGGCTTTTGTATGATTTTATTGAGAAACTAAAGCATTTATTGAGGTTTATTGGCATATTTTAGGTGCCAAGTGATATAGAGGTGATGGTGAATAAATCATGTGAAAATGAGTGAAACAGGGAGCAAAAATGAACAATAGAAGTCTGCCTAGTGAATTACCCTTTGCGAACGCGGAGGTCTACCGCGAATGTGAAGCATCAGAAAGCCAGACCTTCGCCAACGTGAAGTACACATCGCGAACGCGAAGCAGCATAACTCAAACCATCACGAACGCGTGAGGTAAAAGCGAACGCGAAGCTTAAGGAAACAAACCTTCGCAAAAGTGAAGGTGTAGCCACGAACGCGATGAAGAAATGGGCAGAAAAGCCCGGGAAGTTATGGAATTTCACTGTTTTGACCCCCAAACCATTTAATACACGATCTTTTACATATTTGGGAGATCTTTGGCTAATTTAGAAGTCATTAGACTAGAGAGAACAAGTTTTGGAAGCTAGGGTTGTTGCAAACACACTTGGGTTTTGAAGATTTGAAGCTTTTAGTTGAGAATTTCTTACTCCTTTATGATCATTCTTGATTTTCTTGCTTGGTATTTTATATCTAAGTGTGTAGTATTTTTTCCAACACTTGAATCTTGTTTATGGAAATATTCATGTTTAAAGCGTGGATGTAATACCTTGTTGTGCTTATGTGTTGAACGATTTTTATTTATTTATGAAGTGAGTTATTGTTTCTTTAATTATTCTTGTTCTTTAATGTTTCCAAAGGGATTAGCTAACCCTAGGACTCGCCCATTAACTTCGGATTAATTTTAGGAAAGATTATTTGGGGTTGGAAAAGATTAATTAACAAGAACTTGAGGGTTTAACCCTCATTTTATAGATTCTACCTAGAGATAGGATTGAACTACTTATAGCCATATTTGAGTGTGCTTAATCTCTTGATTCTTTTAGGTATAATTCAATTAGGAATTCTTGTTAGTCTTCGGAAGAAGCTAATTTAGAATTGCTATCCGTGGCTAATTAAGATAAACTCACTCATATTTGTAAAATCGTGAAATACATTGGATCGTTACTTGAGTGTAATTCCCGATGCATCCATACTTGTAGCCATTGATCATTTTACTTACTTTCTAGGTTATACATTTTCTCATTTAGGTATAAACATTTCACAACCAAATTCTAAGTGTTTGGTATTGCATAACAAGTGATAATTCTCTTACATTCCTAATCGCCTACATATTGTTCTTTGTGGGATTTGACCCCGACTCATAGTTGGGTAATTTATACTGCATGCGACCGTGTCCATTTACTTTTTAGTAGTGGATTTATCTTACCTTGTTCTATTTTTATTGTTTGTTTCTTGTTTATTTTCTTAGTTTTGAAAAAAAAAATGGCATCATATAATGAAAATTGGTCGGATGGTAGTTGTTCATACTTTGATGACCCTTGTTCTTATTGTGGAGGACCACACTCGTGGAAAAATTGTTTAAATTCTCCCAGGGGTAGATTGTGTGCACAATACCAAATCCATGAGTGGGGTATTTGTGATAAGTGTGGTCGTCAAAATCGTCATTGGTATGATTGTGCTTATTTGTCCTTCCCTTCCCCAAGCCCCCGCTATGATGATTCTACTTTTTGTGATGAAAAGTTTAGGGAAATGGA
The DNA here is from genome assembly GCA_005239525.1 of Nicotiana knightiana. NCBI lineage: Eukaryota > Viridiplantae > Streptophyta > Magnoliopsida > Solanales > Solanaceae > Nicotiana > Nicotiana knightiana. The sequence continues at coordinate 94,082 of ML407344.1, read as the reverse complement.
AGTGTAAGAAATTGAGCATGGACAAAATAGAGAGTTCAAGCTCACGTTAGAATGCCTACCTGAAGGAGAAAACAAGTAGAATAGTCTCCAAAATGACTTGGCGCTTGAAAGGTTGCACTCACAAATGGGAGAAATGCTTGAAGCTTTCAAAGTCCAAAAAGCCTCAGAAGTGAATGATAGACAAGAATCTTCCGTGGAGGTTGAAGCCAAAAATCCTTACTTGGCATTTGATCCAAACCAAGAAGAACTCTCAAATTCTCAAAATGAGGAGATGATGCTCATGTTGGAGGCCATTCTTGAAAATGAGGAGAAGCACAACTTTTCACTCGAGGACTTGAAGCAAGTCTTGACTTAAAATGATGAGGATATCCGCACTTTGGAAAATCAAATGAAAATATTGGTTGAGGCTCACTATGCCCACCAACTTGAGAGTGTGGAAAGAGATCAAGAAGAGTCTAATTTCGAGGAAGAAAGTGAGCTTTATTTTGATGAATCAAGAATTGAACATCCTCCAACCGCCTCCATGAGTGTTAGTGATGCCAAGAAAAACATGGAATTAGAGTCAACCGGTGGAAATAAAAATTTGGCTGATATTGACTCTAGTCCGGGGGAAAAAGAGGATGTCAAAATCCGGGAAGAATTGCAATTTGGAGGTTTGATGTCACATTCCAAGCATTTTTCAACCTTGGACCTGTGTGATGATATGGGAATTGAAATACACGAGTCAATGAGGGATTGCGAGGATGAAAGGCAAAGTCCATACATCTTACAATGTGAGGGAACAAGAAGGCAAAATGACATTCCTCACATGAAAGCCAAGAAGTGCAAAATGAAGAAATTAAAATTTGGCTTGATCATCAACTTACCACCCCCACCACTCATGGTCACAAGCTTCATTCCAAGTTAGGTGCTCAGTTCATATCGTCGAAGTGGCGAGAAAAGTGGTAAAGTTGATCTGCGTCGTGCCACGACGTTAAATGTAGCGCTTGGTGGGAGGCAACCCTTCGTTTTTAAAATATTTAGTCATTTTTGGAATTTTCTTTTTTAGAATAGCTTAGTATATTGTTTTTGACTAATCGGCCAAGTTTTGACTTTTTTGGAGTTGTTTTAAGCAGGTTGCATGGTTCGGGCAGTCCAAACCAGTAGTTGCTGGGAAATTGCAGAAACAGGTCTCCGCGTTTGCGACAGCACCTCGCATTCGCGACCAGTGGCCTTTTCTAAAGCTTCACGTTCACTTAAAGCCACTCGCGTTCCCGAGAGTTGGCAAAATTTACTCTTTGTGTAGGTAACCCTGCCCTCGTGAACGCGTAGGGTCATGTAAGTTAAAATCCTAAATAAACATTAGAAGCGGGAACTTGACCCCTCTTTTCTCAGAGAACAGACTCTTTACTCCTTAAGCCCCCAAAAATCAAATCATCCATAATATTCAAGTCTATTGCAATTTTCCATCTTTATTTGCAAGATATGTGATGTTCTCTCTTGTCTCTTAACTCTTTCTTCTCTTTCTTGGTGTAAAACAATAAAAGAACCACCATGGTTATTTTGTGCCTAGGGTTCAAATTTTGAGCTCTAATTATAAATCTTGGGTGTGGAAATTGTTGTTCTTGCTGGGTGAGGTTGGTTGAGTGAATATGTGTGATTTTTAGTGTAAAATTTTGGGCAACATATGTTCCAAGGTTGAGAAAAAAAATGAGGAGAAAAAGGGCACATACACTGTTTGACAAAATGCCTGAAAGAAAATTTGGACTGGGCGATGAAGATGACCTTCTAGAACACGAGGGTCTGCTCGCGAAAGCGAAGGCCAAAGTGGTTGGCAGCGCACAAGGGAGTCGATACACATGACTTTACTGCTGAGGCAAAGACGTGGCTCTTTATTATTTGTGAAAGAGTCATGCCTTCTACAAATGACACTGATGTGACACCAGAGAAGGCAGTGATCATTGCTGCTATCATGGATGGACTACCCGTGAATGTGGAGGAGCACATTGTTAGAGAAATCGAGGAAGCCACCCATAGGAGGTCCAAGAGCCTATTCTTCCCATCCTTGATCACTCGGCTATGCTATGATGCTGGGGTGTTAAAACGCCCAAATGATGTTGAGAAAGGTCCGGGAAAGCCAATGATCCACCCTTTGCTGAAAAAGGGACCTGGTGACAAGCAAAAAAAGATAAGGATTGATGTTGCATCCTCTTCATTTGGGCAGTTCCCTAAGACCACCACTGATCCCGCCGGATCCTCTAAACCTACACCAGGATCATTTAACCCAATGGGATCACTCCAGTAGTCCCTTACACTATGCGTCACATATCCAGTCAGATACATGGAGTAGATGCACACATTAGGAAGCTTGTAGCTGGCCTTCCTACTGGCCCACCTATCGGCACTGCTGCTCCACAATCCCTGGATGACGTCATCAAAGAGCAAAAAGAAATAGCAAGCAAGATGGATTCCATGAACAACAGGTTGGAAAACATGAGCCGCTGGTAAGGGAATATTGAGAAAAGGCAGAGAAATTTCAAAGAGCACGAAAAGAAAAAGAGCAAATTCCTGAACAAGATGATGGATAAGCTGAGATCATTTTGCAGTTCAAATGACTCGGATGATGATGAGGAGGAGGAGGAGCTCGAATTTCCTCCAACTCCAGCTCAAAATGATGCCATTCAGGGAGCACCTCTTTCATTTTAGCTTGTTTTGTTTAGTTGCATTGGGGATAATGCAACACTTTAGTTTGGGGGTGGCTCATATATGATCGATGTATATGGAGCATGACCATTTTTTTGTGAATTGTGTAGATTGGTTGACATTTGTAGTTTATTAGTGATATTTTTTAGTTTAATTCTAGCATGTTAGCATTAGATTTTTTCTTGATTAATTTTTATTTTTCATAGTAGTATTAATGAAACTCCTTGGTTTTTCTTTATACTGCAGTTCTTTTCCGATGAATTTATTTGTGTTGAACCGGGTGACTTTTCCCTATGATAGACTCCTTGGTTTTTGCTTTAGTAGCTAGTAGTGAATAAATTAGTTTTTGGGTGTGATTTTGTGTCCATGAACCAACGTGTGACTTTCTTGGTACCAACATGATTTAAACCTCGATATATGAATCCTTGATCTTCGAAAAAGATAAGTGATTGAAGTAAAGATCATTGTCATGATTTTTGGACTCAATTTTCTTTGATTCACTAAATATCTTCTTAGGCTATATGTGACTTCCTTGAGATTCACTGATTTCAATTGGATTTTGGATTTGTATTCCACTTGAGTTTTTATGTGCCATATATGGTGAGATTTATTGTGAAGTTCTTTTGCATCATTCGTAGTCTAGAACTTTCCCGGAATGTGCTTCAAAGTGAAATCCTAGACTAACTTGGTTTGAAAAATGATGTTGGGCCTTCCTTGGACCACTATTGTGCCTAAATTTCCTACCCTTGCATATTTTCCCTAGTCAATCCCTTTTGAGCCTTTAAACTTTTTCTTTGGTAATCATGTTACAAGCTATGGTTCTTTATTGATTTTCTTTTGGCACCATACCTCCCTAAGTAATTTTAAGTATGGATATAGGCTAAAAGCCTAAGTTTGGGGGGTGAAGGTTGGAAAAGTTGTAATGTGAAATTTTCTTAAAAGGTGAAAGGTGATAACAAAAAAAAAAGAGAAAAAGAGTAATATTTGAAAAAAAAAAAATAGAAGGAAAAACAAGGAATTTTGAATAAATGGAAGATTAGGAGATAAAAAAACGAAGAAAGGGTGGAAAAGTTCTTGAAGGAAGTGTAATTTGATTATTTAAAAAAATAACAATTTTATAGTGCTTGGGGAGGTTTTGAGTCACTCTTACCAAATTATGCCCTACCTTAACCAAAAGCCTAAACTACAACCCTTTAAGTCCCAATTGATTTTGAACCAAGTGTGTCTATATTAGTGGACAAATACATGAATGGGCAAGCCTATGACACTACTTTTGTGCATTTAAATATCTTTGTGTGAGAGAGAGAGAGAGAGAGAGTTAATTCATTCCATTTGATATCCCATGTATGTGCTGAATTGCAATTTATGAGTGTGAGATTCTCTTTTAAGTGTAAGGGCACATGAGATATGAGTTGTGAATTTAATCCCATTTTCAATTGGGAGGAATGAACGAGGGAAGATAATTGTGATAGAAAGGCAAATTTTGATGTTTTAGTGCCATGACTTGGTTGCTACTTGATTAATATAGTGTTTGAGCACTTGAATTGAAATGAAACTTGTGAGAAGTGGTGATTCATATGCTTTGGATTAATTGTTGGTGCCAACCGAAGTCATTAGATTGTTCTTAAATGAACCCTTTTGACTTGAAATGATGTTTGGTATGCCATTGAGCTTGATTGGTAATTTTATTGAAGGATGTTCTTAGTTGTTGAATTGCTTGAGGACAAGCAATAGTTTAAGTTTGGGGGTTTGATAAGTTGGTATTTTACCAACTTATCTCCTCTTGCTACTTAGGATTTTGTATGATTTTGTTGAGAAACTAAGGCATTTATTGAGGTTTATTGGCAGATTTCAGGTGTCAAGTGATTTAGAGGTGATGGTGAAGAAATCATGTGAAAACGAGTCAAAAAGGAGCAAAGATGGACGATGGAAGTCTGCCCAGTGAATTACCCTTCACGAATGCAGAGGTCTACCGCGAACGCGAAGCATTAGAAAGCCAGACCTTCATGAACACGAAGTACATATCGCGAACGCGAAGCAGCAAAACTCAAACCATCACGAACTCGTGGGGTAAACGCGAACGCGAAGCTTAAAGAAATAAACCTTCGCGAACGCGAAGGTGTAGTCGCGAACGCGATGAAGAAATGGGCGGAAAAGCCTGGGCAGTTCTGGAATTTTACTATTTTGACCCCAAACCATTTAATACAGGATCTTTTTATATCTTTGGGAGATCTTTGGCTAATTTTCAGTTCTTAGACTAGAGAGAACAAGTTTTGGAAGCTAGGGTTCTTGCACACACACTTGGGTTTTGAAGATTTGAAGCTTTTGGTTGAGAATTTCTTACTCCTTTATGCTTATTTCTTCATTTTCTTTCTTTGTATTGTATATCTAAGTGTGTAGTATTTTTTCCAACACTTGAATCTTGTTTATGGAAATATTCATGTTTAAAGTGTGGATTAAATACCTTGTTGTGCTTATGTATTGAACGATTTTTATTTACTTATGAAGAGAGTTATTGTTTCTTTAATTATTCTTGTTCTTTAATGTTTCCAAAGGGATTAGCTAACCCTAGGACTCGCCCATTACCTTCGAATTAATTTTGGGAAAGATTTTTGGGGTTGGGAAAGATTAATTAACAATAATTTGAGGCTTTAACCCTCATTTTATAGATTCTACCTAGGGATAGGATTGAACTACTTGTAACCATATTAGGATATGCTTAATATCTTGATTGGTTTAGGGATAATTCAATTAGGAAGTCTTGTTAGTCTTTGAAAGAAGCTAATTTAGAATTGTCATCCGTGGCTAATTAACATAAACTCGCTCATATTTGTAAAATCGTGAAATACATTGGATCGTTACTTGAGTGTAATTCCTTATGCATCCATACTTGTAGCCATTGATCATTTTACTTCCTTTCTAGGTTAGTTTACATTTTCGCATTTAGGTATTAACATTTTCACAACCAAATTCTAAGTTTTTGGCATTGCATAACAAGTGATAATTCTCTTACATTCCTAATCTCCTACATATTGTTCTCTGTGGGATTTGACCCCGACTCATAGTTGGATAATTTATATTGCATGCGACCGTGTCCATTTACTTTTTAGTAGTGGATTTAGACGTCATCACTACCCGGGTACCCAACTCACTCTATATTGCTCTCCAGAAATGTGAAGTGAACTGAGGGCCTCTATATGAAATGATGAAAATAGGCACACCATGCAACTAGACAATATCCAGAATATAAATCTGAGCCAACCTCTCTAAAGTGTACGTAGTCACTACCGGAATAACGCGTGCTGACTTGGTCAGCCTGTCGACATGACCCAAACGATATCAAATTTTCTCAACGTCCGCGGCGACCCAGTTACAAAGTCCATAGTGATGCACTCCCACTTCCACTTTGAAATAACCATCTGTTTCAGTAAGCCACCTGGCCTCTGGTGATCATACTTAACTTTCTGGCTATTTAGACATCTCGCCACATACTTGACTATGTCTTTCTTCATCCGTCGCCACCAGTAATGAAGCCTCAGGTCTCGATACATCTTCATAGCACCTGGATGAATAGAATACTGTGAATTGTGTGCCTTATCTAGAATAGTCTCCCTCGGACCATCAACATTAGTAATACATAGGCAATCGTAGAGTCGCAGGATTCCATCATCAGCAACACCAACCTCTTTGGCATCACCCCATAACACCGTCTCTCGAAGAACCAACAAGTGCGGATCATTGTACTGATAGGACTTGATCTACTTAAATAAAAAAAGACTGAGCCGCAACACATGCAAGAACTCGACTAGGCTCGGAAATATCCAACCTCACAAGTCTATTAGCTAAGGACTGAATGTACAAAGCCAATGGCCTCTCCCCTACTGAAATGAATTCCAAACTACCCATACTCTCGGCCTTTCTGCTCAAGGAATTCGCAACCACGTTCGCCTTGCCTGAGTGATAGAGGATAGCAATATCATAATTCTTCAGTAAGTCAAGCCACATCCACTGCCTCATATTAAGGTCCCCATGCTTAAAAAAATGCTACAAACTACGATGCTCGGTGTAGACCTCACGCAAAATAATGTCTTCAGATCTTGAGGGAACGAACTATCACGGCCAACTCCAAATCATGTACGTGATAATTCTTCTTGTGGGTCTTCAGCTGATGTGAAGAAATGCAATAACTCGCCCCTATTGCATCAATACACAACCCAATCCAACATGTAAAGCATCACAATACACAATATACATCCCTGAACCAGAGGGCAATAGTAACACTAGTGTTGTAGCCAATATGGTCTTGAGCTTCTGAAATCTTGCCTCGCAATCATCGGACCATATGAACGGGAGCACCATCCTAGGTCAATCTAGTCAAAAGAGCTGCAATGGACAAGAAGCCCTCCACAAACCGACAATAATAACCTATTAACCCCAAGAAACTCCTAATCTCGGTTGTTGTGGAAATGAGGCCAGCTCTGAACTGCCTCATTCTTCCTGGGATCTACCTTAATACCCTCACATAATACAACATGCCTCAAGAACATCACAAAATCTAACCAATACTCACACTTAGAGAACTTATCATATAGCTTATGTTTCCGCAAGGTATGAAGAACAATCCTCAAATGCTGCTCGTACTCCTCCATACTACGCGAGTAGATCAAAATGTCATCAATAAAGACAATGACAAATGAATCAAGATATGGCCTGAATACCTAATTCATCAAATCCATAAATGTCTAAAGGGCGTTAGTCAAGCCGAAGGACATCATTAGAAACTCATAGTACCCATATCTTGTACGAAAAGCTGTCTTCGTAACATCCGAAGCTTGAATCCTCAGCTTATGGTACCCAGACCTCAAGTCGATCTTATTGAACACCCTAGAACCATGTAATTGATCAAACAAATCATCAATGCGTGCCAACAGATACTTATTATCGATAGTGAACTTGTTCAGCTGACGGTAATCAATGCACACCCACATACTCCCATATTATTCATCACAAACAATATCGGTGCACCCCAAGGAGACACAATCGACCTGATGAACCCCTTCTAAAGAAAATCCTCAAGATGTTCCTTCAACTCTTTCAACTCCTTTAGAGCCATGTGGTACGATGGAATGGGGATAGGTTGGGTTCCTTGCGCCAATTCAATATTGAAATCTATATAACAATCTAGTGAAATGCCTGGTAAATCAGAAGGAAATACATCGGAGAACTCCCGCACCACGGGAACTAAATCAATCATGGGCGTCTTTGCAATAGTATCCGAACATAAGACAGATAAGCTAGACAACCCTTCTCAACTATATGTCTAGCCTTCAAGAAAGAGATAACCTGGCTAGATGTACTGATAGATGAACCCCTCCACTCCAATTTAGGCAACTCTGGCATCGCCAAGGAAACAGTCTTAGAATGGAAATCAATAATGACATGGTATGGAGACATCCATTGCGTGCCTAGGATGACCTCAAAGTAGGTCATATAACATCAACAAAAGATCCATTTTGGTCTCATAACCATAGAAAGTCACTTCACAGGATCAGTAACCTGATCAACAAAAATAGAATCACCCACTGGCATGGACACATATACAGGAACAACAAAAGACATCTAGATAATGAGAAAATAAAGAAGACACATATAAATATGTAGAACCTAGATCGAATAGTGCAAAAGCATTGCTACTACAGACATAAATAATACATGTCATCATAATGTCTGAGGCTATTGCCTCTGGTCTATCTGGAAAGGCATAGAACCTAACCGATGTACCACCTAACTAGCCTCCACCTCTAGGGCAACCTTTACCCACCCACCCTCCACCTCTGGCAGTCGGATGGGCGGTGCGACAACTGGTGCAATGATCATGGGTTGATGGCTCTGCTATATTAGCTTTCCCCGAAGCCTAGGGAAAAACCTCCTCATGTCACCAAGCTCCCCGCACTTGTGGAAACTGATCTCCTCCAAGCCACACCTCTATTTGAGGTTGTGAAATTGTCGGAGCAATAATCGTACCCAACAAGAAGTCGGGGTCGATTTTTCACAGGGAGCTATGAATGGGACTTAAGAGTATATATTCGAGTGAAAGCGTTTGAATTATCTCAAATTGCACTTCCACAAAAATTGGTTTGATTCTAAATCTATTTTAAACTAAGAATAACAACTAAGATTTAAAACAAACAAATTGTTTTTGTTTGTTTTTCAAATGGTAAAAGGGCCTAGGGCTATGAGCTTCACCTAGGTGTTCTCTTAATGGGTTGTAAGCTTTAAAACTTGTTTTATTGGTTGGGGTGGATTATAGCTATCAACACTCGATTACCCACTCAATACCTCTCGGTCAGAGAGTATTTTGCCCAATTTGGCTTTCTCAAATCCAAATGGGCATCAAACAAAACAGTTGATACTAAGCTCAAGTCGGGTTTTACTATCTCTAGGTTCAAACCTTTAATTGGTTTTATCAATCTCTCGATTGGCCCAATTCCTTGCTAGACAAGTTTTCCTCATCTAAGTCTCTCTTTCTCAAGTAGAGACCAAGTCAATTAGGTATGAAATAATGTTAACAACCATTAAATCTTGAATTAAAATTAAGAACGTGAATAGATAATCAACACCCAACCATAAACAAACAATAAATCAAACACCCGTTAAGTTCACACACTAGGGTTGAGTCACAACCCTAGTGCAAATCTAGCTACTCATGCTTAAATTAGAAGATAAAGAAGAAAAAGTGATAATTAAACCCATATTAATGATTGAAATGATAAAACTAATATTCAAAAAGCTCAAAATGGCTAAAATAACTAAAAGAATCAAAGTAAACAGCTACTGATGTCAAAAGGTACAAAAGTTAACCTAATAAAGTGAAACTATTCTATTTATACAATGCTAAAATTTTCAGACAAAATTGCCCTTTTCGGAAGTTCTGCGGCCGCACAAGTCCATGTGCGGTCCGTACTTCTCTTGTGTTGAAAGGATTGAACTTTTGCGGCCGCACAATTCTGAACTGCGGCCGTATCTCTCTATTTTCACGGTCTGCACATTTCTGAGTGTGGCTGCACTAGGCTATTTTGCGGACCGCATAAATGCAACTGCGGCCACATAGTTGAACTTTTGCGGTCGTACAATAATTTTGTGGTCCGCACTTCTATGTAACTTTGATTACAAGTTCTCTGAACCTTCGACCTTGCCTTACTTCTGCGGCCGCACATTTTGTGTGCGAACGGTACTTCTCATAGGTCTTCTGATGGATTTGCTTCACAATCTGCGGTCCGCACTTTAGAGCTCAAGTGACTATTTTTGTCCTTGTTTCAATTTACTCCTTCTTGAGTCGGATATCAACTTTGAGGCTCATTTTCCACCATTCCTGCATTTAAGCATATTTTATCAATTTTCGGGAACACAAATAAATACTTTTGGACTAAAACGAAAGTAAAAATGTGCTAATAAGTAGTCACCTTCCCCACTCATCAACTCCCCCAAACTTAAGTAGTCAAAACGAAATCAAAAAGGTGTTAATAGTGAGGGGCATTTCATTTTTCTTTGAGATTCCACCGGCCCTTTGTAACGACCGACCGGTTATTTCGATAGTTATAGTCCCATTTCTCTCATTTCTGATTCTTTTTATGTTATTCAACTATATTGTGTTACACCGGGTTAGTTGGTTCGGGTCCGGAGTGATTTCGGAGTGAATTGAGACACTTAGTCTCTTATTTAGAAGCTTAAGGTGGAAAACTCAACTGGGTGTTGACTTATGTGTAAACAATCTCGGATTTGAATTTTTATGATTCTGTTAGCTCCGTTAGGTTATTTTAGACTTATGAGCGCATCCAAAAGGTGACTTAGAGGTCCGTAGTGAAATTAGGCTTAAATTGGCGAAAGTTAGAAATTTGGCAATTTTGATCGGTAGTGGAAAATTTGATATCCACCGAAAGTTGGAGTAGGTTCGTGGTGTCATTTTTGACGTGTGTTTAAAATTTGAGGTCATTCGAACGTGGTTTGGTAGGTTTTGGCATCGTTGGCGGATTTGGAAGTTTAAAAGTTCTTAGGCTTGAATCTGAGTGTAATTTGGTGTTTTGATTTTGTTTTGTGTTCGACTAAGTTTGCATGGGGTTATATGACTTATTGGCATGTTTAGCTGAGGTTCCGAGGGCCTCGTGCATTTTTCAGGTGGTTAACGGATCAAGTTTGAAGTTAGGAGAATGGCATAAGTTGGCCTATTGTTGGTGTAATCGCACCTGCAGGTGCGATGCCGCAGGTGCGGTGGGATTGACGCAAGTGCGGTCTGCACATTTCAATGAGGTAAGTTTCTTGAGCTCTAATACTCCTGGCTATGGTATTTTTCCGTTGTTTTCTCATCTAATTAGTGGGATTTAAGAGTGAAAATAGGGGGTTAGGGCTTGGGATTTTGGAGAGTGTAATTTGAGGATTTGAGGGACCAAATGATGTCTGATTTTGATAAATTTCATATGGTTAGACTCGGGATTGAATGGGCTTTGAAGTTTTTTGACTTTCGTCGGATTTCAAAATGTGGGTCCGGGGCCCGGGTTTGAACCAATTGCGGGTTTTGAGTCTAATTTGTTAGTTTTTCTTGTGGAATTTATTCCTTTAGCATATATTAATTATATTGTACTGGTTGTGGATAGATTCTGAGCATTTGGAGGCCGAATCGAGAGGCAAAAGCATTGTAGAGTAGGGATTTGTTCAAATTGAGGTAATAACATTCTTAAATCTGGTCTTGAGGGTATGAAACCCTGAGAAAACTTATGATGTTGATATTTAGAGGTGACGCACATGCTAGGTGACGGGCGTGTGAGCGTGCACCATATGAGATTGAGACTTGGTCCGTCCCAGTAGACTGTAAAGTCAAATAGCCCTTCGTTATTACCTATTCATTCTTGTTCCAGGTTATTGATTGTCTTACATGTTAGAAACCATGCTTAGGTTATATGAAAACATTGTTGGGACCCGCAGTGGTTGTGAACTTGTCGTATTGGCTGCTAAATTGTTGTCTTTTACTCAGATACATTTATCTCAACTCTCTTATGACTTTATTAGTACTTGTTATAATTTTTGTTTGGGTTGTTGTTGTGATAATTTGAGACTGGAGAGGCTAGTGACTGATATAGGGCATGAGTGCGGGGTTGAGAGCTGTGTGAGAAATGTTGGATCAGACAACATGCTGCAGTAATGTTGGATCGGGTTGCACACTGCAACAAGCCTTTGGGCCATGCTATCGGATCAGGTTGCATGCCGTAACAGTACCTGGATCGGGCTGCACGCCGGAACAATATATGGATCGGGTTGCATGCTGCAGCAGTATTGGGTCGGGCTGCACGCCGCAACAATATAGCGCTTAGGTTGTAGGAGCCCCTCCGGAGTCTGAACACCCCCTGTGAGTACAGGTACCTTGATTGTGAGTATTGAGGCTGAGAGCCGAGTGATTGAGCTGTCAAGATAGATGAGTGCAAGTAGCCTTATGAGTCTGTACTTGCTTTTATTTATTGTTTCACTTTGTTGCTAGTCATTGGTGTTGTGATAATTTGGAGTACTTATACTATTTCACTGGAGTTCGAAATGCTTTGATTTTAAAACACCGATTTGAAAGCATGCCTAATTTCCTTTACTGAGATTTGTGGAAAGAATTGTATTTTGTGTAGCTCGTCTTTGTTACTCAGTTCCTTATTTAATTTTGTTACTTACTGAGTTGGAAGTACTCACGTTACTCCTTGCACCTTATGTGCAGATTCAGGTGAGACCGTTCGCAGAGATCGTTGAGTCTGTGCACTTGTGGTTGTCGGAGACATACGAGATAGTTGCCGGCGTCTGCAGTCCTTGATTCTCCTCTATTATTACCTTTTCTTTTTGTTTTGGTATTAGTGGAACATTATAAACTATGATTATAATCTGGTTTAGATGCTCGTGACTTAGTGACACCCTGATGTCGGCCTATCTTTTCCGCATTTATACTTCGAGTTGAACTCTTTTGTGAAGATTTTTTTATGAAAAGCTTTGACTTATCTTTTAAAATGAAATATCGATGTGTTTTGGAAATCTGTTGGCTTACCTAGTACCACGATATGCGCCATAACGACAAGGTTAGTTTTGGTAGTGACACCCTTTGACATTCATCACAATGCTTGACTAGATCATTTGCATCCTTATAGAGAGTAGGCCAATAGAATCCACAATTTAACCCTTTGGCCGACGTTCTTGCTCCACCATGGTGACCACCATATGGTGAAGAATTACAAGCCCCAAGAATTTCAACTTTTTTCTCCTCCGGCACACATCTTCTAATCACGCCATCAGTACAAACCTGGAAGAGGTACGGTTCATCCCAATAATAGTCTTGACAATCCCGTTTGAACTTCTTCCTTTGGTTTGAAGAGAACAGCTTCAGGAGCTCCTTGAGAAGGGGTTTATTCGGCCTAGTGTGTCACCTTGGGGTGCACCGGTTCTATTTGTGAAGAAGAAGAAGAAGAAGGATGGTTCCATAAGGATGTGCATTGATTATAGGCAGTTTAACAAGGTCACAGTCAAGAACAAGTATCCTTTGCCTCGTATCTATGATTTATTTGACCAGCTTCAAGGAGCGAGGGTGTTTACCGAGATTGAATTGAGATTCGAGTATCACCAGCTGAAGATTCGGGATTCTGATATTCTTAACATAGCTTTCAGGACCCGATATGGCCATTATGAGTTCTTGGTGATGTCTTTCAGGATGACCAATGCCCCATCAGCATTCATGCATTTGATGAACAGTGTATTCCAGCCTTATTTAGACTTGTTCGTTATTGTATTCATTGATGACATCCTGGTTTACTCTCGTAGCTAGGAGGAGCATGCTCAGCATTTGAAGGTTGTATTACTGAGATTGAGAGAGGAGAAGCTTTATGAAAAGTTCTCCAAGTGTGAGTTTTGGCTCGGTTCAGTAGCATTCTTGGGGCACGTGGTGTCTAGTGAGGGTATTCAGGCAGATCCAAAGAAGATAAAGGCGGTGCAGAGTTGGCCTAGGTTGTCGCTTTGTGGAGCGATTTTCATCTATTCCATCGCTCTTGACCAAATTGACCCAAAAGAGTGCTCCATTCACTTGGTCGGATGAGTGTGAGGAAAGCTTTCAGAAGCTCAAGACTGCCTTGACCACAGCTCTAGCATCAGCTTTGAGTTCTTACACCGTGTATTGTGATGGCTCAAGGATAGGTATTGGATGTGTTCTGATGCAGGAGGGTAGGGTGAGTGACTATGCCTCACGCTAGTTGAAGACCTATGTGAAGAACTATCCTGTCCATGATCTTGAGTTAGCAACCATTGTTCACGCCTTGAAGATTTGGAGTCATTATTTGTATGGGGTTCATTGTGAGATCTATACTGATCACCGGAGTCTGCATCATATGCTTAAGCAGAAGGATCTTAATTTGTGTCAGAGAAGATGGTTGAAGCTTCTTAAGGACTATGATATCACTATTTTGTACCATCCGGAGAAGGCCAATGTGGTGGCTGATGCTTTGAGTTGCCGGACGGAGAGTTTGGAGAGTTTCGCATATCTTCCAGCAGTAGAGAGACCCTTGGAATTGGATGATCAGGCCTTAGCGGTCCATCTTGTTAGATTGGATATATCGAATCCGATTTGGGTATTGGCTTGCATGGTCTCCAGGTCTTCTCTATATGATAGTATCAGGGAGCGTCAGTATGATGACCCCCACCTGCTCGTTCTGCAGGGAAGGTTCCGGCAAGGTGATGCTAGGGATGTGACTATTGGTTACAACGGCATGTTGATGATGCAGGGACGGATATGTGTGCCTAATCTAGATGGGCTTCGAGATTTGATTCTGGGGGAGGCCCATAGTTCGCGGTATTCCATCCATCTGGGTGCCGCGAAGATGTACCAGGATTTGAGACAGCACTATTGGTGGAGGCAGATGAAGAAGGATATAGTTGGATTTGTGGCTCAGTGTCTCAACTGTTAGCAGATTAAGTATGAGAATCAGAGACTGGGTGGCTTGCTTCAGAGATTAGAGATCCCGGAGTGGAACTGGGAGCGGATCACTATGGACTTCGTAGTTGGTCTCCCACGGACTTCTAGGAAGTTCGTTCTATTTGGGTTATTATGGATCGGCTGACCAAGTCCACGCACTTCATTCTAGTTGGTACTACTTACACTTCGAAGCGGTTGGCTGAGATTTATATTCGAGAGATAGTTCGCCTGCATGGTGTCCCAGTTTCCATCATTTCAGATAAAGGTACTCAGTTTACATTGTAGTTTTGGCGAGCCGTGCAGCGAGAGTTGGGTACTTAGGTTGAGTTAAGCACAACTTTTCACCCTCAGACGGACGGGCTATCCGAGCGCACTATTCAGATATTGAAGGACATGTTGCGTGCTTGTGTCATTGACTTTGGGTGTTCATGGGACCAGTTTCTGCCGCTCGCGGAGTTTGCATATAACAATAGTTATCAGTCGAGTATTCAGATGGCTCCATTTGAGGCTTTATATAGAGGAGGTGTAGATCACCGATAGGATGGTTTGAGTTAGGTGAGGCTAGGCTCTTGGGTACAAACTTGTTCCAAGGATGCATTATATAAGGCGAAATTGATTCAGGAACGACTTCGCATGGCGCAGTCTAGGCAGAAGAGCTATGTGGATAGGAAGGTCCATGATGTGTCTTTTATGGTTGGGGAGAAGGTTTTGCTGAAGGTATCACCCATGAAGGGTGTTATGAGGTTTGGGAAGAAGGGAAAGTTGATCCCCGGTTCATTGGGCCTTTTGAGGTGCTTCAGAGTATAGGGGAAGTGGATTATAAGCTAGCCTTGCCACCCTGCTTGTCGAGTGTGCAACCAGTGTTTCATGTTTCCAATCTCTAGAAGTATATTGGAGATCTATCCCATGTTTTAGACTTCAGCACAGTCCAGTTGGAGGGTGATATGACTTATGATGTGGAGCCGATGGCCATTTTGGATCGCAAGGTTCGAAAGTTGAGGTTAAAGGACATAGTTTCAGTGAAGGTGCAGTGGAGAGGTCAACCTGTGGAGGAGTCCACTTGGGAGATCATGCAGGAGATGCAAAGCAGATATCCACACGTATTTGAGACTTCAGGTATGTTTCTAGACCCGTTCAAGGACAAACGTTTGTTTAAGAGGGGGAGGATGTAACGACCCGACCGGTCGTTTTGAGAGTTATAGCCCTGTTTCCCCCATTTCTGATTCTTTTTGTATTATTCATCTATATTGTGTTATATCGAGTTAGTTGGTTCGGGTCCGGAGTGGTTTTGGAGTGAATTGAGACACTTACTCTCTTATTTAGAAGCTTAAGTTGGAAAAGTCAACCGGGTGTTGACTTATGTGTAAACAATCTCAGATTTGAATTTTGATGATTCCTTTAGCTCTAGTAGTTGATTTTGGACTTAGGTGCGCGCCCGGAAGGTGAATTGGAGGTCCGTAGTAGAATTAGGCTTGAATTGGCGAAAGTTAGAAATTTGGCGATTTTGGCCGGCAGTTAAAAATTTGATATCGGTATCGGAATGGATTTCCGGAAGTTGGAGGAGGTTAGTGGTGTCATTTTTGACGTGTGTGTAAAATTTGAGTTCATTCGGACGTGGTTTGGTAGGTTTCGGCGTCGTTGGCGGAATTTGGAAGTTTAGAAGTGCTTAGGCTTGAATCCTAGGGTAATTTGGTGTTTTGAGTTATTCGAAGTGTTCGACTATGTTCGTATGGAGTTATATGACTTGTTGTCATGTATTAGTTGAGGTCCCGAGGTCCTCGGGCGTGTTTCAGGTGGTTAACGGATCAAGTTTGAAGTTGTGAGAATGACTAAAGTTGGCTTGTTGCTGGTGTAATCGCACATGCGATAGTAGTGCCACAGGTGTGACGCTGCATGTGCAGTGGGATTGGCCTAGGTGCAGAAGTGTGTTGGATGGGGAAGACCGTAGGTGTGAGTGGGTGTGCACATATGCGAGCTAGCAGAAGCGGAAGAGAGAAGGACTGGCAGTGGCCGTACGTGCGAGGTCTTTTCCACACCTACGAGGTCGCAGATGCGGATAGGGAACGCAGGTGCGGAGTCGGGAATTTAAGTGATTTTCCGTAGGTGTATAGGTTTTGTGCAAATGCTGCACCGCAAGTGTTCATTTTGAGCCGCAAGTGCGAAAAGCCTGGGCAGAAACTATAAATAGAAGACTTTGCGAATTTTTGCTCATTTCAACCATTTTCAAGTCGGACCTTGGAGCTTTTGGGGTGATTTGGAAGAGGATTCATGGGTTTTTCAGTGAGGTAAGTTGCTTGAGCTCTAATACTTCTAGCTATGTTGTTTTTCCATTGTTTTCTCATCTAATTAGTTGGATTTAGGAGTGAAAATAGGGGGTAAGGGCTTGGGATTTTGGAGAGTGTAATTTGAGGATTTGAGGGACCAAATGATGTCGGATTTTGATAAATTTCGTGTGGTTATACTCGTGAGTGAATGGGCTTTCAAGTTTAGTGACTTTTGTCGGATTTCAAGACGTGGGTTCAGGTCCCGAGTTTGAACCAATTTCGGGTTTTGAGAATAATTTGGTAATTTTTCTTGTGAAATTTATTTCTTTAGAATATATTGATGATATTGTACTGGTTGTGGCTAGATTCAGAGCATTTGGAGGTCGAATCGAGAGTCAAAATCTTTGCAGAGTAGGGATTTGTTCGGATTGAGGTAAGTAACAATCTTAAATCTAGTCTTGAGGGTATGAAACCCCGAGAAAACTCATATGATGTTGATATTTAGAGGCGACGCACATGCTAGGTGACGGGCGTGTGAGCGTGCACCGTGTGAGATTGAGACTTGGTCCGTCCTGGTAGACTGTAAAGTCAAATAGCCCTTTGTTATTACACGTTCATTCTTGTTTTGAGTTACTGATTGTCTTGCATGTTAGAAACCATGTTTAGGTTATATGAAAACACTGTCGGGACCTGCAGTGGTCGTGAACTTGTCGTATTGACTGCTAATTGTTGTCTTATACTCGGATACATTTATCTCAACTCTCTTATGACTTGATTAGTACTTGTTATAATCTTTGTTTGGGTTGCTGTTGTGATAATTGTGAGACTGGAGAGGCTAGTGACTGATATAGGGCATGAGTGCCGGGTTGAGAGTTGTGTGAGATATGTTGGATCGGGTTGCACGCTGAAACAAGCCTTCGGGCCATGTTATCGGATCGAGTTGCACGCTGCAGAAGTACTTGGGTCGGGCTACACGCCGCAGCAATATATGGATCGGGCAACATTCCGCAACGGTATTGATTAGGGCTGCACGCTGCAAAAATATAGCGCTTGGGCTGTAGGAGCCCCTCCGGATTTTGAACACCCTCAGTGAGCGCATGTATCTTGATTGTGAGTATTGAGGCTTAGAGTTGAGTGATTGAGCTCTCGAGATAGATGAGTGAAAGTAGCCTTGTGAGGCCGTACTTGATTTTATTTATTGTTGCACTTTGTTGCTAGTTGTTGTTGTTGTGATAATTTGGAGTACATATGTTGTTTCACTGGAGCTCGAAATGCTTTGATTTTAAAACACCGATTTGAAAGCATGCCTAATTTCCTTTACTGAAATTTCTGGAAAGAACTGTATTTTGTGTAGCTCGGCTTTGTTACTCAGTTCCTTATTTAATTCTGTTACTTACTGAGTTGGAAGTACTCGCGTTACTCCCTTCACCTTGTGTGCAGATTCAGGTGATACCATTCACAGAGATTGTTGAGTACGTGCACTTGTGGTTGTCGGAGATATACGAGTTAGCTGCCGGCATCCGCACCCCTTGGTTCTCCTCTATTATTAACTTTTCTTTCTGTTTTGGTATAGTGGAACATTGTAAACTTTGATTCTAGTCCGGTTTATTTGCTCATGACTTAGTGACACCCCGATGTTGGGCTATCTTTTCTGCATTTATACTTCGAGTTGAACTCTTTTATGAAGATTTTATTATGAAAATCTTTGACTTATCTTTTAAAATGAAATATCGATGTGTTTTAGAAATGTGTCGACTTACCTAGTACCACGATATACGCCATCACGAGAGGGTTAGTTTTGGGTCGTGACACCCTTTGACATTCATCACAATGCTTGACTAGATCACTTGCATCCTTGTAGAGAGTAGGCCAATAGAATCCACAATTTAAAACTTTGGCCTCCGTTCTTGCTCCACCATGGTGACCACCATATGGTGAAGAATTACAAGCCCCAATAATTTCAAATTTTTCCTCCTCCGGCACACATCTTCTAATCACGCTTCAAACCCGGAAGAGGTACGGTTCATCCCAATAATAGTCTTGACAATCCCGTTAGAGCTTCTTCCTTTGGTTTGAAGAGAACTCATCCGAAGTAGGGCCGTTCTGGAGTTCCCTAAGCAGGTGGTGGTGCTGAATACGTGGTCCCCGAGGCTACATCTCCCTCATCGTATACAATCAAACCTGGCTATAGATACCCTCGATCCTCAGAGCTATCTCCATAACTTGCTCGTAAGAAGTCTCTATCGCGACCCCTCCGGCCATAGTACCTGGATACCATTATGCAAGCCCTCAATAAACCTCTGCACTCTCTCTACACATGTGGGGAGTATCATAGGCGCGTGGCGAGACAACTCAGAGAATCACGCCTCATATTCAGTCACAGATATTTGACCCTGTTGGAATCACTCGAACTAACACCGTAACTCTTCCCTTTGAAAGGGTGGTATATACCTCTCCAAAACGAGACGTGTGAATTGGCCCCAAGTCAAGGGAGGTAAACATGCTGGCGTGCTACAGAGATAAGACTGACATGCCCTCCAATTAAAATATGGTGAAGTACACCCCATTGGACTCGAATACTCCCATGTTAAATAGCCTGTCCCTGCAATTTCCTATGGTTCCTAGTGCCGCTCACCGCCAAAGCCAAGAAGATGTAGCCTATTACTTCTGTCCAACCGCTTCTTTTTCTCAATGACCGTGGTTGGTCTATGCTTTGGTATAACTGCTACAAATGGTTGTGCCGCTTGCAAGTGGTGCACCTAGGGTCTAATAAATGGCATCAACACGCCCTGTAGCATGAGCGGTAGGGGTATGCGCTCTCCTCCCTCCTAAGATATAGCCGAATCTACCAGAAATATCTCGGCATAAGTCATAGAATCCATGAACCGCAACATACGGCCCATGACCTCCTGGAATCCATGTGCACTAATAAAATCAGCCGGGGCCGGCTCAGCTGCAGGTGCCTCATCCTGCTCCTCAATAATAGTATCCACTACTGTATCCACTGGTGGTACAACAGGAGCAACTCTAGGACGCCATCATCCTCTAACCGGTCATTTTGTATACTATAGACTCGTTCTCCTATTTATTGTTTATTCTATGTTCATTTGTGGTAATGTGACTTGCCGGGTGGTTGGTTTGGTTTCGAGGATATTTCATAGTGAATTGGGACACTTAGTCCCAAGGTTGGAAGCTTAAAAAGAGTTAATCGGAGTTTGGCTTTAGGGTAAATAACTCCGAAATGGAGTTTTGATGGTTCTGATAGCTTCGTATGGTAATTTTGGAATTAGACGTATTTCTGAATTTGGAGGTCCATAGGTTGATTTGATGATTTTTAGAGAAAGTCTGAAAGTTGAATATTTGGAAGGTTAAATGGTTTGACTGAGAATTGACTTTGTCGATATTAGGTTTAGATTTCGGTTTCTGAAGTTAGAATAGGTGTGTTATGTTTAGTATGGTTCGGTAATGGTTTCAGAAGATGGAAATTTATTAGATTTATTAGTCTTGAATTGGGATGTGATTCGTAATTTTGATATTTTTATGTGATTTGATGGTTCAATTAAGTTCGTGTTGTGATTTTGGACTTGTTGGTATGTTTAGTTGAGGTGCGGGGGCCCTTGGGTAAGTTTCAGATGGTTCATAGATCGATGTTTTGACTTATGGTGTAATTGTGCTTACGGTGTGCTTTGTCGCAGATGCAATGTCCCAGGTGTGGTAGGAGGGACGCAGAAGTGGAATTAAGAATGGCTGGAGTTTCTCATACACGGAGAAGGATCGCAACTATGAGTCCGCAGATGCAGAGAAGCGTGGCCTGATCTTGCACCACAGATGCGGACGAATTTACATAGGTGCGGACATGCAGAAGCGCGAGTAGCACCGTCGAAGCAGGATTTTGGCTGCAGAAGCGGCATGTCAAAGTATAAGTGGACTTCGTATAAGCGAGTATTTTTCTGCAAAAGCAGAAACGCAGATGCGATCATTGCGTCCGTAGGTGCGGAATCGCTGGCAGAGGTTATATTCGGGGGTTTTCATTATTTTTCTCATTTTTGGAATTTTGGAGTTCGTACTAAGGCGATTTTTGGAGAGGTTTACACCTAGATTGAAGAGGTAAGTGACTTCTAATCATTTTTGTCCATAAATATGAAATACACATTGATGGTTACTCCTATGTTTCAAGAATCTAAGTTAGAATTTGGGAATTTTTGGACTATGTCAATGGAGAGTGAAATTTGAGGATTTGAGAGTCGATTTATGGTTGGAATAGTATGATTTTGGTATGATTGGACTTGTAACTGGATTTATGAATTTTGTCGATTTTCAAGGTGCGAGCCCGGGGTTGACTTTTTGAGTTGAGTTAAAGATCTTAGCTTTATCTTTTGGAATCACTTCTTATGGCTTTAGCTGATGGTATTACATTGTTTTGGATAGATTCGAGCCGTCCAGAGCTTGATATGCATTGGAAGGACTTGCTAGAGGAGTAATTTGGCTTGCTTGAGGTAAGTATCTTATCCAAACATGGTTGAGGCTCTAGTTGCCTGAATTATTTATGATAGCTACATGCTATGAGTGATGCATATGTGTGTGGTTGAGTCCATATGCGTGAACGGGGTACTATTTTCATTGATCGGGGTAGTGTTTAGGCTATGCCATGCCATGAATTGATTGTTAAGCTTCATACTGAGATGTTTTTCCGATTTATGCCCCTTTGTGAGCTATTTGTACTGCATTGAGGCTTCATAAAGGATATTTCTCCTGGTTGGAACTGATAAACTGCTATTCCATGATGAAATTGTCTGTTTTTAGTTGTGATAGCACACATCGCACATGCCTACACTATAGAATATTAGTTATACCCGTCCAGAAGTAACAAATTGATAAACATTGATCATGCACATGTACTCTCGTATATTTTCTTTCTCTATGTTATGAGTTGGACTAGCATGTGACCACACCGAGCAGATTGTGAATGTTGGCACGTGAGTTGTCTCTGCGGTTGATATTATTAGAATGTGAGTTTTCTGTGTAGTCGTGAGTTGTCCGTGCAGATCCTGATATCGATATTATATCATGTTACTTGAACGTGAAGCATGTGAGTTGTCTATGCGACTGATATTATTACTACACGAGTTGTCCATGCAGCACGTGACTTGTCTATACATCGTGTGGACATGGGTCCATCCCCCTAGGGTCACCCTCTTATGTTTCTCTCTTGATGGTGTATACGCGGTTATTGAGGAAAATTGATCAGTTATTTGGTACATATATGGAAAGGTTGAGGAAAGTCTGGCCACTGTTATTTTGGAATTTCATTTCATTTTTACTTGCAATTTCCATGGTTTATTATCTAATTTATCTGCATATATCATCTTATATGCTACATCAGTGATTGCACAGAGATGTTGAGTAATTGTATACACACATAGATAGTCCCTTCTGCACTTTATACTTGATCACATTATTGTTCTATACGTGTTGGGTTTATGAAACTGTGCATGTTATAACATGTATCATTTATAATTCTTGATTCTTATACCTCACCGAGGTTTGTTACGATACTTATTGAGTACATTGGATTAGTTGTATTCATACTACACTTTGCACTTAACTGTGTAGATCTAGGTATGGGGACCAATTATCAGCAGTAGATTTGCTTGTTGGACTGAGCTTCATGAGGCGAAGTAGAGTTGCATTCTTGGCTATAATTTAGACTTGGATTTTATTATGCACTGTTGTTTTAGTTCAGATAGTATTATTATTCAGTTTTGGACTTGAACTTCATTGTAGAGCTCATGACTCCGTATTTACTAGTTTCTAGAGATTTATCTTGTATTAGCAGTATCTAGTCATATTGAGATTCAGACTTATGATATTTCTATAAATTTTGTTGTCTTGGTTCTTTATTGTTATGTTTCGACTTGCCTAATCGGTGTGTTAGGTTCCATCATGACAGGTTGGGATTTGTGGGTCGTGACAAGTTGGTATCAGAGCCCTAGATTCATAGGTACTACAAGTCATGAGCAAGTTTAGTAGAGTCTTGCGGATCGATACAGAGATGTATGTGCTTATCTTCAAGAGGCTAACAAACAATTAGGATACTTCACTTTCTTGTATCCTTGTCGTACGGGTTTGTTGTTATAGAAATTTGAACTTGACCCTTCTATTCTCTCACAGATGGTGAGGATAAGTGCTACCGGATCAGGCTAACGGTCACCAGTACTTAGGTCCACGAGAGGCCGGGACCGCAACAAAGGCAGAGGTATGGCTCCTACTACAACCGGAGCAGCACCTGTAGAGCCACTAGTTGCACCAACTCAAGAGCAGGTAACAGAGATTGTTGAGCCTGTGGGACCAGCTCAGGCACCAGCAGTGCCCATTGTGATCCAAGGCCTTCAAGAGTCCTTAGACCAGATATTGAGTGTGTGCACAAGCCTGGCTCAGACGATTTAAGTTCCACCTGCACCAGCCACTTCACAAGCTGGAACAGGTGCCCAGACTCCTACCGCCCGTACTCCATAGCAGCTAGCTTGGTATCACCAGACACTGAGTGTATTGCAAGTTCAGACACATACTGTTGGGAGGGCTGAAGTTGGTCCCCATATGAGTGATGAGGGAAGCTTACCAATGGTGGCACACTTATGAGTTGATCAGGCCAGCTGATGCAGCAATACGTACATGGCATGGGTTCTCGGTTCTCTTCTTAGAGAAGTTTGTCCCACAGACTCGCAGAGAGGAGTTTTGTAGGCAGCTTGAGTTGCTACACGAGGAGAGTATGACTGTGACTCATTATGAGATGATTTTTTCAGAGTTGGCTCGTCATGTGGTATGGTTGGTTCCCACTGAGAGGGAGAAGATTAGAAGTTTCATTGATGGCCTGAACAATAGTTTACACTTCATTAAGGCTTGGGAGGTTGCAACGGATACTAGGTTTGACCAGGTGGTCGAGATTGTTAGACGCTTAGAGCTGGTTTGCAGGAAGGACAGTAAGGAGGGGAAGGCCAAGAGGACTTGTAGTTCAGGTGGTTTCATCCATACCTCATTTGGAGGTCAGTCCCATTACAGTAGAGGACGTTCTTCTAGACCCGTTCAGGCAGGCTCACCATGTTCCTCGTGGCTATTTAATTAGCCATAGTTCCTACAGTGCACCCAGCTCAATCATCATTGTGTGTTTCCGTGATAGATTTCTTACCATGCTTAATTTGCTCTGGGTTTCACATACAGTTATTCAGATCATTAGGGTCAGCAACTCTGTTAGAGGAGGAGTTGTTTCGATTGTGGAGACTTGAGTCATCTCAAGAGGGATTGTCCCAGGCATTGGGTAGAGTTCCACATCAGATTTCTCAGCTTATGACTCCAGCACCAGCAGCTACACTACCCACACAGCTAGCTCAGGGTGAGGCTCAGTCAGCTCGAGGCTACCCTAGAGGGGGAGGTCGGTCAGGTGGTGGTCAGGCCCATTGCTATGCATTTCCAACTAGGCTAGAGATGGTTGTTTCTGATGTCGTGATCATAGGTATTGTTTCAGTATGCCACAGGGAGGCTTTGGTATTATTTGATCCTGACCCCACTTATTCATATACATCATCATACTTTGGTCATTATTTGGATATGCCATGTCGTTCCTTAGTTATGTTTGTTCATGTATCTATCCCGGTGGGTGATTCAATTATTATGAACTATGTGTATTGGTCGTGTGGTGACTATTGGGGGATTAGAAATGAGAGTTGATCTTTAACTGCTTAGCATGGTTGATTTTGACGTGATCTTAGGCATGGATTGTATCATCATGTCACAATATTTTGTATTGTCACGCTAAGACCGTGATGTTGACGATGACGGGATTACCTAGGGTTGAGTGTAGAGGTTCCCTGGATTGTGTTCCCAGTAGAGTGATTTCATATTTGAAGGCCCAACAGATGATTGGGAAGGGATTTTTGGAATATTTGGCCTTGGTGAGTGATGTTAGTACCGATGCTCCTACTATTGAGTCAGTTCTGGTAGTGAGAGAGTTTCAAGATGTGTTTCCTGCACAACTGACAGGCATGCCACCCAAAAGGGACATTGATTTTAGTATGATCTGGTTTCGGGCACTCGGCCTATATCTATTCCTCTATATCGTATGGAACCAACTGGGGTTGTACCTGTTCTATTTGTGAATAATAATAATAATAATAATAATAATAATAATACTAAGAAGAAGAAGAAGAAGAAGGATGGTACTATGCGCATGTGCATTGATTACAGGAAGTTGAAAAAAGTTACAATAAGAACAAGTACCCAACTACCACGCATTGATGACTTATTCTACTAGCTTTTGGGAGCTAGAGTTTTTTCAAAGATTGATTTTAGGTCAGGGTATCATCAGTTAAAGATTTGGGATTCAGATATTCTGAAGACAACATTCAGGACTTGCTAAGGTCACTACGAGTTTCTTGTGATATCATTTGGGCTGACCAATGCCCCAACAACCTTTATGCATTTGATGAATAGTGTATTCCCACCATATCTTGATTCTTTTGTCATAGTATTCATTGATGATATACTATTGTACTCATGAAACTAGAAAGAGCATGAGCAGCATCTGAGGATTGCACTACAGAACTTGGGGACAAGAAATTATATGTTGAATTCTCCAAGTGAGAGTTTTGGCTTAATTTTGTGGAATTCATGGGGCCACGTGGAGTCTAGTGAGGGGATGAAGGTGGATTCGAAGAAGATTGAGGTAGTTCATAGTTGGCCCAGGCCATCTTCAACTACTAAGATTCAGAATTTTCTTGGTTTGGCCGAATATTATTGTCGTTTTGTGGAAGGTTTCTCGTCCATTAATGCACCTTTGACTAGATTGACTTAGAAGGTTGCTCCATTCAGGTAGTCCGACAAGTGTGAGGAGAGCTTTCAAAAGCTCAAGACCGCATTGACCACAACTCATGTTCTAGTTTTGACTTTAGCATCGATTTCATATATGGTTTATTGTGATGCTTCCGCAATTGGTATTGGGTGTGTCTTGATATAGGAGGGTAGGATGATTGCTTATGCTTCACGCCAATTGAATCCCCATAAGAAGAACTACTACGTACATGATCTAGAGTTGGAAGCTATTGTTCACATAATAAAGATTTGGAGGCATTATCTCTACGATGTGTCTTGTGAGGTATTTACAGATCATCGGAGTCTTCAACACTTGTTTAAGCACAAAGATATAAATTTGAGGTAGCGAAGGTGGTTAAAGTTGTTAAAGGATTATGATATACAATTTTGTATCATCCTAGGAAGGTTAATGCCTTGAGTAGAAACGTTGATAGTATGGGTAGCCTTGCATATATTCAATTTGGTGAGAGACTGCTAGCATTGGATGTTCAGGATTTGTCCAATCGGTTCGTGAGATTAGATGTTTCGGAGCCAAATCGAGTTTTTGCTTGCATGGTATCTCGATCTTATTTGTATGAACGCATCAGAAAGCATCATTATGATGACCCCCATTTGCTTGTCCTTAAGGATACGGTGCATCACGGTGATGCCAAGTAGGTTTCTATTGGAGATGATGGTGTGGTGTAGATACAGGTTTGGACTTGTGTGCCCAATGTGGATGGGTTACGTGAATTGATTCTTGAGGAGGCCCAAAGTTTGCAGTATTCCATACATCCAGGTTCCATGAAGATGTATCAGGATTTGAGGCAGTACTATTGGTGGAGAAGGATGAAGAAAGGTATAGTAAAGTTTGTAGCTTGGTGTTGGAACTGCTAGTAGGTAAAGTACGAGCATCAGAGGCCAGGCAGTTTACTTCAGAGACTTGAGATTCTTGAGTGGAAGTGGGAGCGTATTACCATGGATTTTGTTGTTGGGATCCCACAGACCTTGAAGAAATTTGATGCAGTTTGGGTGATTGTCGACCGATTGATTGTCTACAAACTTCATTCTGGTGGTGACTTCCTATTCTGCAAAGCAGTTAGCTAATATATACATC
The DNA here is from genome assembly GCA_005239525.1 of Nicotiana knightiana. Classification (NCBI taxonomy): domain Eukaryota; kingdom Viridiplantae; phylum Streptophyta; class Magnoliopsida; order Solanales; family Solanaceae; genus Nicotiana; species Nicotiana knightiana. The sequence goes on along the minus strand of ML407344.1, from coordinate 67,192 downwards.
CCGGAAATTATCCATTTGCATGGATTACAAATTTCCATCATTTCTAACCGAGGCACGCAGTTCCCATCACAGTTTTGGAGAGCAATGAAACTAGAATTGGGCACACTTTGTGTTGAGTACAACATTCCATCCTCAGACGGACGGGCAGTCCGAGCGCACCATTCAGATCTTGGAGGAGTTGTTGTGTGCATGTGTTATGGATTTTGAAGGTTCATGGGATCAGTTTCCTCCATTAGCAGAGTTCGCCTACAAAAAACCTACGAATCGAGTATTTGGATGGCTTCTTATGATGCCTTATATACGATGCGGTGTCGTTATCCAGTTGGATGGTTTGAGCCAGGTAACCTAGGTTGTTGGGCACTGATTTGGTTCGGGATGCCTTGGGGAAAGTTAAGTTGATTCAGGATCGGCGTCATATAATGTAGTCTAGGCAGAAAAGTTATGCTAATAGGAAGGTTAGTGATATTGCATACATGGTGGGTAAGAAGGTTTTTCTCAGAGTTTCTCCCACGAAGGGTGCGATGAGGATCGAGAAGAATGGCAAGTTGAGCCCTCACAAGTATTGAAGGTTTCGAGAGGTGGCCTACAGACTTGCCTTTCCACTTAGTCTATCGGTTGTTCACCCACTGTTTCATATTTCCATGCTTCGGAAGTATAATGGTTATCATTCACATTTTTTGGATTTTAGCACGGTTCAGTTAGATGGGGATTTAACTTATGATGTGGACCCTATGGCTATTTTGGGCTGGCAAGTTCGAAAATTAAGGTCAAACAATATTGCATCAGTGAATGTTTAATGGAGAGGGAAGTTGGACGAGGAGGCTACTTGGGAGACCGAGCGGGAGATGTAGAGCAGTTATCCATACCTATTTGAGGCTCCAGGTATGATTGTAGACCTGTTCGAGGACGAACATTTACTTAAGGGGGAGAATGTAATGACCTGGCTGTTCGTTTTGTATATTGTAGCCCCACTCCCCTATCTATTGCTTATTCTATGTTCATTTGTGGTAATATGACTTGCCGGGGTAGTTAGTTTGGCGGAGCAACTTGGGACACTTAGTCTCAAGGTTGGAAGTTTAGGTTAGAAGAGTTAATCGGAGTTTGACTTTGGGGTAAACGATTCTGGAATGGAGTTTCGATGGTTCTGATAGCTTTTTATGGTGGTTTTGGACTTAGGGGTATGTCTAGATTTGGATTCGGAGGTCTATAGTTGATTTGATTATTTTTGGCGAAAGTTGAAAAGTTGAAGGTTTGGAGGTTGAAGGGTTTGATAGAGAGTTGACTTTGTTGATATCAAGTTTGAATTTCGATTCTGAAAGTTAAAATAGGTCCGTTATGTTATTCATGATTTGTGTACAAAATTTGAGGTCAATCGGAGTTGGGTTGGTATGGTTCGGCAATGGTTTTAGAAGTTGGAAATTCATTAGTTTCATTAGGCTTGAATTGGGATACGATTCATGATTTTGATGTTGTTTGATGTGATTTGAGACTTCGATTAAGTTTGTATTATGATTTAGGAATCGTTGGTATGTATGGTTGAGGTCCCAGGGGCCTCAGGTGAGTTTCGGATGGTTAACGGATCAATGTTTGGACTAAGTGCATTGCTGAAGAGTTTTGGATTACTGGTTTAATCGCGCCTACTATGGGCTTGGATGCAGATGCGATGCTACAAGTGCGGCTGGAGGGACACAGCATAATTGGGACTAGCTATGGGAGTTTCGCATGTGCGAAGAAGGACCACATCTGCGAGTCTGCATATGCGAAGAAACGTGGCCTAGGCTTGCACCGCAGATGAAGAAGGATTTCGCAGAAGCGAGGATTTTTTCCCTAGGCTTCTGCGGTGATTTATCGGCCTAGGCTTGCACCGCAGAAGCGAGGATTTTTTCCCAAAAGCGGAATCGCAGATGCAATCATTGTGTCTGCAGGTGCAGGATCGATGTGCAAAGGTTACATTCGGGGGTTTTCATTGTTTTTCTTATATTTGGAATGTTGGAGTTCTGACTAGGGCGATATTTTGAGGATTTTCCACCTAGATTGAAGAGGTAAGTGTCTTTTAATCAATTTTGTCCATAAATATGGAATACCCATTGATTATTATGCCGATGTTTCATGAATCTAAGATAGAATTTGGGGATTTTTGGACTATATCATTGGAGAGCGAAATTTGAAGATTTGAGGGTCTATTTATGGGTGGACTCATAATTGAGGGGTGTTTAGGATTTGGGAATTTTTCAGGTTCCGAGGTGCGAGCTTGGGTTTGACTTTTTGGGTTGACTTTTTGACTTGAGTTAAAGATCTTAGCTTTATCATTAGGAATCACTTCCTATGGCTTTTGTTGATGGTATTGCGTTCTTTTAGCTAGATTCGAGGCATCCAAAGCTTATAGCGTGGGAAAGGCTTGTTAACGGAGTAATTTGGCTTGCTTGAAGTAAGTATCTTATCTAAACATGGTTGAGACATTTGTTGCTTGAATTATTTTTGATAGCTACATTCTACGAGTGACAAATATGTGTGGGGTTGAGCCCATATGCGTGCACGGGAGGGGGGGACTATTTTCATGCTAGAGATAGTGTTTAGGCTTTGCCATGCTTTGAATTGATTGTTAAGCTTCAAGCTGAGATGTTTCTCCAATTTGCAACCCTCTGTGAGCTATTTGTACCCCATTGAGGCTTCATTGAGGTTATATTTCCCTGTTGGAACTGATAAACTGCTATTCTATGATGAAACTGTCTGTTTTAGCTGTAATAGCACACATCGCACATGCCTCACTATAGCATGTTAGTTATACCGGTCTCGGAGTATGAAATTGATATTTTCTTTCTCTGTGTTATGAGCTGGATCTGTAGCCTGTGACCACGCCGAGCGGATTGTGATTGTTGGCATGTGAGTTTTTTGCGTGGTTGATATTATTGACATGTGAGTTATATGTGCATCATGTGAGTTGTTCGTGTGGATCCTGATATTGATATTATAGCACGTGAGTTGTCTGTGTAGTACGCGAGTTGTTCGTGCAATTGATATTATTAGCACGTAAGTTGTCTGTGCAGCATGTGGATACAGATCCATCCCCTCAGGTTCACCCTCTCATGTTTCTCTCTTGATGGTGTACATACGGTTATTGAGGAAAACTGATCAGTGGTTTTTTACAGATATGAAAAGGTTGAGGAAAGTCTGGCCAGTGTTATTTTGGAATTTCATTTCATCTTTACTTGTAATTTCCATGGTCTGTATCTAATTTACTTGCATATCATCTTATATGTTGCACAAGTGATTGCACAGGTTTTTTGAGTGATTCTACTCACACACTGATAGTCCTTTATGTACTTTATACTTGACCACGTTATTGTTTTGTACGTGTTGGATTTATGAAACTGTACAGGTTATAGAAAGTATCATTTTTAATTCTTGCTTTTTCTATCTAGCCGAGGTTAGTTATAATTTTCAATGAGTATATTGGGTCGGTTGTACTCATACAACACTCTGCACTTAATTGTGCAGATCCATGTGTGGGGACCAATTATCAGCAGTAGATTTGCTTGTTGGACTGAGCTTTTTAAGGCAAGGTAGAGCTGCATTCTTAGCCCCAGTTTAGACTTGTTTTTTCTTATGTACTATGATGTCGCCCAAACTCACACCATTACTTGGGATTGTGAGGCGGTCGATGCAATTATAAATACCCAATGCAAGTCGGGGTCGATTCCATAGAGAGCTTTATGTAGGATTAGGTATATATCTAGTCTAGTGAATAACGTGCCCAAGATTGCACTTCCACATGTTCAATTGTTGTTTCTACTTCTAACTTTTATGCTAATGCTTGAAATTGTAAAGCTAAGAGACAATGATTTTGGTTTTGTTGTTTTTCAAGTTATGAAAAATCTAGGGTTGCAACTTCTGCCTAGTTGGTTACCTAGCGGATTTAGAGCTTTAGGGAATGTTCGGTTGAGCGAGATACAATATAGCAATCACACGCGATTACTCACTCTATACCTCTCGGTAGTTTGAGTGATTTTGCCCAATTTGGCTTTCTCAAGTCCAAATGGGTATTTCATGAAACAAGTGATAGATGCTCAAGTCGGGTCTTACTATCTCTAGATTCGACCCTTTAATTGGGGCTGTCAATTTCTTGAGTTCACCCCAATTTCTTTTTAGCCAAGTTTTCCTAGACTTAGTCTCCCTTTCTCAAGTAGAGACTAAGTTAATTAGGCATGAATCAAAATTTGCAACCATCAATTCTTAAATTCAAGCAATAACTAGGCTAAATATCATATACCCAATCATAAATAAGCCCTAAATCAATCACCCATTAAGTACCCATACTAGGGTAGGCTCGCAATCCTAGCTAAGGGTTTAGCTACTCATAGAAAATGAAGAAACTAAAGAAGAAACAAAGATAGAAATCATAATAATTGATTGAGGGAAAAATCTAATGTTAAAATGATACTCTATTACAACGTTACCCAAAACAGTAAAAGAAAAATGACTCTAAGTTCTCAGGTTCTCTAACTTAACCTAAAAATGACAAAAAGATCTATTTATACCCAACTAAAATTATCTGACAAAATTGCCCCTGCGGAGGTTGTGCGGCCGCACAATTCTGTGTGTGGTCTGCACTTTGAGGCTGACTTGACAGGGTGGCTTTCTACGGCTGCATAAATCTGGTGTGCGGCCACACTTCCTCTGATTGTGCGGACCGCACATTTGTGAGTGTGTCCGCACTCTTGATCTTGGGTTGGACATGGGCATTTTCTGCGGACCACACATTTATGAGTGCGGCCGCACTTTGAGCATTCTGCAGCTACACAATAATAGTACGGTCCGCACTTCTTCAGGCCCCCAAAACACATCTCTCTGATTCTTGTCTTTTGCGGCCGCACAATAATTGTGTGGTCCGCACTTTGTTAAGGAAATCTGTTAGTGCCTCTTCAGAGTCTGCGGCCGCACACAGTATTATGGGGTCCACACTTTGGTCCATTTTGCCTTTTTTGGTCCTTGTCAAATTTTACTCCTTCTTGAGTTGATTTTTATTTCTTTGGCTCGTTTCCCAATATTCCTGCAAGAAATAACATTTCATTAGTTCTTGGGAATACCTTTAAGCATTTTTGAGCTAAAACGTAAGTAAAATAGAGCAAATAAGTAGTCAAAATCCCTACTTACCATATTGATTTTTCATTCAGACAATATTATTATTTAGTTTCAGACTTGAATTCCGTTGTATTGCTGATGACTCTATATTTACTAGTCTCTGCGATTTATCTTGTATTAGCAACATTTTTGTCATATTGAGATTCCAAACTTATGTTATTTCTATGAATTTATGCTGTCTTGGTTCTTTATTTTTATGTTTCTGCTTTCTTAGCCGATGTGTTAGGCACCATCACAATGGGTTGGGACTTATGGGTCGTGACAGTTGTGGCCCTCCCTCGGCCTCTAACAATCGGGGGAGCATCCCCTCTGCCACCAGGTACAGTCGCAGCACACGTTCTCACCATCTGTGAGAGAATAAGAGGAAGATACTTAGCACAACATCGATGGCACGATATGAGATGAAGAAAGAGAAGTTTCCTAACACACTATAGCCTCTCGAAGATAAATACGAACGTCTCTACACCGATCCGCAAGACTCTATTAGGCTTGATCATGGCTTGTGAGACCTGTATGAACCTAATGATGTGATGCCAAGCTATCATGACCCAATTTCCACAATAGACCGCGATGGCGCCTAACGTCACTGTTAGGCAAGCAACCGGTGAACTTTCCATTTAATTATCCATTTTTATTACTTTTAGGATCCTAAATTTTATTAATAAATATATTAAGTATAGAAACAACAACAACAAACCCAGTTTGATCCCAATATGTGGGGTTTGGGGAGGATAGTCTGTACGCAGACCTTACCCCTACCTAATGCAGGTAGAGAGGTTGTTTTCAATAGACCCTCGGCTCAAGAAGGGCAAGAAGAAGAAAGAGGAAAAAAAAAAAAATATATATATATATATATAGTGACAGGGAATACAATAAAACCGAATAATAGCAAGGGAATACAATACATGAGGCGAATAAAACCACATACCGTAATAAAAATCTAAGAATACGAAGGGAAATGCATGCCACTAAGCCTATCGGTGAACACTATAAACTACCTACTAACCTTCTACCTTAATCCTCGACCTCCACACCCTCCTATCAAGTGTCATGTCCTCAGTGAGCTGAAGCAGCGCCATGTCCTGCCTAATCACTTCTCCCCAGTACTTCTTAGGCCTACCTCGACCCCTTCTCAAACTCTCCAAGGCCAACCTCTCACACCTCCTGACAGGGGCATCAATGCTATGGTAATATAAATCATGAGTAACAAAAGAGTGAAATGGTGATACCAATAGACAAATATTATGAATATCTACTATATATTTCCAAAACCTAGTATCACAAGTGCACGAGGAATCTAGTAGAATATACAAAACCCCTATAACTATTGTCTAAAATGAAATAGATAGAAATAATAAATACAACAAGAATAATACTTTGAGTGTTGCAGATCGGAGCATGGAAAAACATCTCACCGCTAGGTCTCCGGGTAATGCAGATGAGCACCTCAAAGGACACCAAATGTACGTGAACAATTTGTGCAGAAGGGCAGCATGGGTACGCATAATAACGTGTACCCAGTAAGTATCTAGTCTAATCTCGAAGAAGTAGTGATAAGGGGTCAACATTGACACTTACTAGTGGTCAATAAAAAAAGTGCAAAAATTATAAATAGGCATCAAATAAACATGTAACAATGGAATAAGAAACGTTAAATAAGTGATTCTTCAACTAAATATCAATTTTAAAGCTCCAATTATCACATGCCAATTTCAACAAATAAAAACGATCAAGTAATTATAAATTCTCATGTCATGAAGAAAATATAGAGTATAATCGGACTTCTAGCGACGTTACACACGAGTTATGTTGAGGTCGTATGGACCGATCCATGGATGCATCTCGTTATATATATACATATATACATACACACAATAAAGTAATACAAGTATTTCATGATAAAGTCCTAAGTCTACCCGGACATAAGCATGATTTTAGCTACGTATGGAATCTAGTCACTTCGTGTGTACGTAGCACGCAACAATTATTAACAAATAACAATTTAAACACCTACGGGGTTAATTCCTCTTACAAGGTTAGGAAAGAGACTAATCTCGCTCCCAAGTCCAATATTTAGCCCTTCAACCTTACTAATTGCCCCAAATCGATGCCGAGCAATCCGAAACTAGCCAAAAGTCGTACAAACTAATCAATATATGCTCAAAAGTTCACAATTCATCTACTAGAGTAATTACCCAACCTAAATTGGAAAGTTTTTAAAAGACACCCCCAGACCCACGTGCCCGATTATAACCTTACGAACTCAAATATATAATTTCTACTCAATTCCATAATCAATTTCGTGGTCTAATCTCATTTTTACCAAAACCCAGGTTTTTCAACATAATCCCATAATTTCTACAAATTCTATGTTAAAATCTACTCATAATATATGTATTAAACTCACATTATGTAGAAATTACTTACCTCAAGAAACTAGATGAAAATCACTCTCCAGAATGCTCCAAAAATCAGCCAAACAAAGTGTAAGAATGAGAAAAATGAGCTTAATCCCGTCATTTAAAAGTTTCTGCCTAGTGATCCCTTCTTCACAATCGCGAAGGAAAAATTGCCAAGGCCCAGAAACATATTGTGCTAATGTGATAGGAGCCTCGCGACTGCGAAGGCTAACATGTCCTAACCTTGATGAACGCGAGTTACTCTTTGTGAATGCAAAGGTTACCACCCCAACCCTTCCCTAGTTGGCTTTCCACTATGCGATCGCGACCCAGCATTTGCAAACGCGAAGACCACTGGCCCCAGAGCATCACCATCACGACCTCTATTTCGCAAATGCATACAAAAATTGTCCCCCAACCTAATTCCTTCATAACGAATGCGAGGCTTTCGTGTTCGCAAAGAAGGAAACCAGCAGCAGATTTTCTGCAATTTTGTCTTAACTCCAGGTGGTTCGAAACACACCCGAACCACTCGGGACCCCTTGGAAATTCACCAACAAGTTCAAAAATATATACCTGCTCAAAGATTCATAACACGTAAAACAACATTGGAACAACGAATCACACCCTAAAACCAAAATAATCAATTCTTCAACTAGTTCCGAACGTGACAAATCATACTTAGACAACACAGAATGACGCCAAGCTCCGAACGGGATGATACAAGTCAAAAATTACCATAAGAACCTATTACCAAGCTCAGAATCCTAACCAGACATCGATAAAACCAAGGTCTACATCAAACCAAATTTAAGAAACTCTAAAACATTCAAGGCACCAACTTCCAACATTAAGCGTTGAAACGCTCTTTGATCACCCGAAACTCGATACGAACACAAGCCCAAGTTCAAATCATCATACAAACCTATTGGAACCATAAAATCCTAGTTCTAAGGTCGTAAACTTAAAATGTTGATTCAAGTCAAACTTTTCCACCTTAGGCCACTATTAAGGAACTAAGTGTTCCGAATTAAACCCGAACCCTTCCAAAACTAAACTTATTTATCTTGAAAATGGTAATTACAATTATATTTGATTATGCGGTTCTAAAAATACGCGAAATATTTTAATAGTAATTGCTTAGGCAGTAGATGTTGAATATGAAGTGAGAAAAAAGAAATATGAGAAAAAGGAGACGAGATTGCGCAAACCGGGTAACGGGGAGACTGATCTCGAGGATGGTCGGAAAGGCATCGGGGTCGAGCTTTAGAATCTTGACTAGGGTCTATCGGTAATAGTATAACAGTGTTGAAGTCCTTAAGAATGGCCTATTTATGACCAATAACAAGTAATAAATGAAGAATAATTCAAGAACACAATAAATGAGAAGCAACAAATTAATGAAGCAATTGTAGAGAATGTTTTTGATAGAGAGCAGGGGATATTGTTGTTCTTGTATTTAATATCATCCATCTTACAAAGTGACAAGGGTACCCTTTATATATAAGGGGAGGAATCCCAACATAGTAAATATGTAATTAATGCAAAGAGATATGGCTGGTACATCCTTTTAATGCCACGGTACGGGCTTGTACTATTTTGTGTAATTTGTCAGCTTTAACCACGTGCCCCATGGTAATTTCTCGCCTTTCCATGTTAACCTTTGATTTATACAGCCTTGATGCTGAGGATCTACTATATGTACTGCCTCAAGGTCGAGGACCTTTGATGTGTACTACCTCGATGCCAAAACTTTGAACCTTCGAACCTTTTGAGCATCGAAATGATCGTAAAATGGGCTCTCCGATTTACAGATAGTCCCCGCATTTCTTAGAATGAAGAGATAATAAATGGTCTTGACCTTTTGCCTCTTCGACACTCCTCCTATGACGTCAGTACCTTCAGAGCAGTAAATGATGTGACATGAAAAGCTTCGCAGAGGTCGCTATCAACACAATTCTCAAGAAGCCCATGAACCGTCATAGGTTCGACTTTTTCGCTTCAAGCATGCCCAAAGGACCTCTATAAATACTACAATCATTTGCCTTTCATAGTTTTGCATTTTCTTCATCTTCCCCAAACCTCCAAAATTCAACCAAGTGTTTTCCACTCTCATCTTCTTCCTGTATACGTTTTTTCATCTTCTCACTTCAAAACTCGATAGTTATCATGGAAAAACTTCTAAAACGTTTCCACAAAAGGAGGGAGATGCTTCTTCATCACGCCTGTCTAAGGGAAAATCAAAAATCCCTCCTACCATCGAGCAATGCATCCCCGGCCCCTTCGACACCATACCTGACTTTACAATAGAAAAACCCCCTTCTACACAGGGCCGATGCGAGCCCATGTCCCGATACATAAGTGTATTATCGGATATAGAGAGGGTAAAACTTGACTGCTGCTGGGGGGAGGCGGCTCGAGCAGAAATCCCTACAGCCGACGAAAGCATAGTCATGCACAAGGCTGGCTTTCTCAGTGTATATACATACCCATTCACCTTAGGCCCCGTTGATTCTTCTTCTCCGGCGATTGACCCGGTGATTCTTGATTTTTTCCATCAATACCGAGTGACACTCGGTCAGATCTATCATTCTTTTTACAGGATTGTATATATGTTTCGACATATCACCAACATGGTCAAGGGAATGACTTTCACCCTCAACCATTTGATTAGACTGTACAGCCCTCGACTCTTCCCAGGGGCCTTATTAAACTACATTGTCGATCCACCAAGGTGTTTCTTGCCTGCATCGATGATGATAGAGATCGGGGATGAATGAGCCAATTCGTTAGAATTAGAACCTCGAATATCATCCCTGCTGACAGAATGCCATTCCCGGAGGAGTGGAATATGAAATGCAAGTACCCCTGAATTGAGCATGCTTTGTTGTCTCTTTCCCTTTCGACTGATTTTCTTTTAATTGTGCAGCCACTATTTGGTTCCCCTACGTGGTTCAGGACCTTCCGGAGTGGATCAAATGTTTAGACTCCGCTTTCCCATACAACAAACGCGTATGGTGTGAGCTGGCCAAAACACAATGGCAGGCTAAGAACCATGGTACGCTCTTGTTTCTATTATTTTTACATTCTTCATAAGAACTTTTGATGGTGGTGTTTTTTGACATAACATGTTGGTGCAGGACTTGGTGAAGGCGAGTTGATGAGGCCGCCCCCACCTGGTGAGAAAGAGGCCACGAAGACCACCAAGGATAGGAAAAGGAAGAAAGAGGCCTCGGCGGAGTCTCCAAAATCAATAAGGCCAAAGGCTCGGAAGCCTAGGACCGATGTCACGGTCTTGTCTTCGACGGCCGCTGAGAGCCTGCTGGCCGAGGAGGAGAGTGATGATGCCTGCCCTTTGGTACAAAGGGACAAGAAAAGCGCTGAGGCTTCGAGAGATATTAGGCGGTCACTCGCTGAGTCAGAGGCGGTCGATGCGGACCGGCGTTCGTAGAGGAGACCCTCGAGGAGGGTTTGGGAACAGTCCCCGATACGCTCATCGGAAATGGAACAGTCCGTGTTGAGAAGATCAGAGGGCTTGCTACTGGAGCTTTCTAAGGTCTGGAAGAAGCCTCGATGGAGGCTGATATTGCTGGTGGACTTCATTCGGGCTCGTCATTCTCTCCAGAGGAGATACAGGATGCTCAAGTTAGGGGTGCTCCCGGTCTAGATACATCTGATGGAGAGGATGATGCATTTAAATACTACTTTGAGGGGGTCGATAAGGAGACCGATGTTGATGCCCTAGTTTCTATCGAGGAAGTCGAGAGGCTCCAAAAGCATGTGACATTTGAGAAACAATATGGTATTCTTTGTCTTTCTATTCTTGTCTTCTGATTTCCTTTCTCTGTGTTGCAGGTCAAGAAGCTGTATGACCAAGTCTTCTCCAAGATGCAAGATGAGTTGACTCTTCGTGGAGACGAGCTTGAGAAGCTAATGTCGGATTCGGTCGAGCTGGAGGCTTTATGCGCTCAAAAGAAGGATGAATTGACCAACCTCCGGGAAAGCTTGGAGAGAGCTCTTCGGGAGAGGGCCGAATTCTCCGAGCAGGCACGTCGGTACCCACATTGCAATGCTTGGTGTTGATTGGTTTACTTTCTGCCTTTCAGATTATGCAGAAGGACACCCTGGTGGAGCGGCTTCAAGAGGAAGTTGCGGCCAAGGATGTCGAAATCCTAGTGCTGGCTCAGCTGAGCGACGCCACAACTTCGGAGAGGGAGGTGCTTCGGGGGAAGCTATCCTCGGTTCAAGATCTTCTCCAAGGTGCTCAGGAGGAGGCTGTTGCATTTTCCGCGGCCAAGTCTGAGGCCAATGAGTATGTCTCCTCATACAACAGGGATGATGTCGCTGCGAATGATCGGGCTAGGGAGATATCCGAGAAGGCTGAGCAGAAACTGGCTCGGGCAGTTGCTCATGCCCGTTCATAAGACAGGAGGCAAGACCTCGAGGAAGTGAGTGCCAAGGGTGTCGATCTCTCTGCCAAGATTGAAGAGGCTAGGGCCCGTGAGGAGGAATTGGTAATGCCGAGAACATTGGATAAGGGCTCCGAAAGCGGCTCGGGCAGCAGCGAAGGGGAATAGTAGATTTTTCTCCTCTTTTGTTTTTTTCTTTTTCTGCATATGGGACCCTTCGAGGGAATATTTTGTAAATACCACCTCTGTAAATATATTTTTCGAAAATAGAATATCTTTTGTCGCATATCACAAACTTTGTCCCGTAACATTCACGCAACTTGTGACTTTGATGCTTTGATTCCTAGCTTCCTCAGAACTCGTACTTGCAACAGTAGATCCCCTCGAGATCGGACACCTTCTCGAGGCTAGGTCGTCATACGATCATTGATTCCTCGAACCCCCTATGACAGTATCATTTATGTGACATGACCGTGAAGTGACCGAGGTGGCCCCACCGGTACACTTCCCCAAATGTTATGACGACTTTGTCAGAAATTGAATGGCCTTCAAAGTAGTTAGTTAGACACCTTTGTTCTTTAAATATTCTTGATTCTCCTTCATTCTAACTCTTGCAGCTTTGTAAAAACTTCAGCTTTTCTTTCAACTTTCTCATCCCTTTCCCTTTTTTGCAAAAACTGCATTCATTCCTTCCTATTCACCTCTGCTTGAGTAGCTATGGCTACCGTGCCCGAATCTGTTCACCAAGAAGGGGGAAATTCTTCCTCTGCTCCTAGTCTGGCCGGTGATACACCACCGGCGTACGGTGAGATGACCTTGTACTGCTTCACTCCGAGGAAAGACTTTGCTTTAGAGAAATCCTTCTATGCCCCTGGCCATCGAGAGCATGCTTCGAGGTTTGTCCGATCAATAGAAGAAAACCACTTCGAGGCCGTGAGGAGAGACTGTGGCTGGGGGGGAAATGTGATGCTACAGATACCTTCTCAAGAAGAGAATGTCATGACTTATATAGAGGGATTCTTGACCGTGTATACGTACCCGTTTACATTAGGCCCCCTCGACCGACTCGTACTTGAATTCTGCAAAAGGTACCGAGTCACCCTGGCATAGATTCATCCGTCCTTGGTATTTTACCGTAAAGGCTGAGCTCGAACTTACCCTCAGCCACCTCATTAGATTATATCGCCCTCAACATTGTCAAGGCCTGATTGCATTACGACGCCGGTCCACCAGGCCTTTCATTGCCAGGAATGATGAGGACCGAAATAGAGGATGGATGAGTCGGTTTGCTCGAGTGAGGACCATCGATATCATTCCGGCAGAGTTCCTGCCATTTCCCAAAAAATGGAACTTAAAACGTGAGTCCATGTCGTACCTTAGTGCATTCTGTAAATATATCCAATTTATAGGAGTGTTTCTTTTTTTCTTTTTCAGCAGTCCCGTGGGTGCCCGGGGAGGTCCTCGATCTTGCGGACTGGACTCGGAGGTTGGCAGCTTCCTTAACATATGACGAGCGCAAGTGAAGTGATCTCTCGAAGGGCAGATGGGAAGAAAAGCACCACGGTATGAGTCGTGTGGTATCCCTTTTGATGAATGTTTCCTTTTGTGTGTACTAACTCTGTCACTATAGGTGTTGGTAGGTTTTCTGAAATGAGACCGTGCCCCTTCGAGGAGAAGAAGGCCCGAGGGAGGACAATAAGCGAGAAAAATCCTCTATAGGTGAGGATATTCTTAATGAGGATCTCGGAGACATAAAGGATATGACGTTGATGAGGAGAGCTTTATATACGTCGGTCATTCTGCGAACATCAGCTCCCCTTGTGAGGATGATTCTTTGTCTACGGCTCGAGTCGGGGGCCTTTCCGAGGTTGCCGATTTTGCCAGGACTGGGACCTCTAATTTCGAATAAGAGGTTCCTCGAGAGAGAAAGAGCAAGAGTCCTCCACCATCATCTGTTTCTTCCCTCGAAGGTACTTCGAGGGATGCTCGGGACCAGGGGCCGCCCGGACCAAGTGAGGTTTCGAGTGGGCATACCCCAATTGAGAGCGATTCAACTGGAGCCAATGGGGCCAGACCATTAGATGCATGTTCAACTTTTAAGGAGGCCCAGCGGCTCTGTTCCGAAGTGAGCTTTAATCGGCTTTGCTGGCTTTTTAGCTATGAATCTTCATTCTTTGAACTGAAGTTTTTCTTTTGTAGGTTTTTGACAAACTCAAGTTCGAGTTACTCCGCTGTGAGACTCGGTTGCGGGAAGCTTTGATTAAGTAAAAGTATCTCAAGTTTATTTGCAATAAGAAGACAAAAGAGTTGATACATCTTCGAGTGGAGATGCATCGGAGTCAGAATTTTGAAAGAAATCTCGAGCATCAGGTAACCCTTACCCTGAAAGTGTACGTGCTTCCTTTCTAACTTTTGGGAACTAATGCTTTGGTGCTTTAGCTGCAGGGAAAGACAGAAGCATTGGAGCACCTTTGGGGTGAAGTCGGGCAAGTTAGTTCTGAGTGCTAAGCGTTGAAGGCGCAGATCAGTGTACATGTTGTGGCCCAAAGGAATGCTTTGGCCAAGGTTGTTGCCCTTAAGATAGAACTTCGTAATGCCCGAGAAGATAGCTCAATTCAGTCGAGCAGGATTGCCAAGCTCGAGACTGATCTTCTAAATATAAAGTCTGAGGTTGTGGACGCTCTAGCTGAAGCTGAAGAAGTTCGAGCGAAGGTCGATAAGAAGGTGGTCTTTTATTTGAGAGATGTTGCCAATGCTCGGGCTGAGCTGAGAGGAGCTTTCAATAGATAGAGGAGCGGCAATGAGTATGCCCGATGCAACTCTCGGAGGGAGACCCTCGAAGAGATACATGCTAGGGTCTTTAACCTCTCGAAAGAGATAAAGCAGGCCGAGGCGGATGAGATTGACGCCAAGTTTTTCTTTTCTTCTCGAGCGGATGTTGATATTTGAAGGCCGTCGTGGGAGCTAGTCCAAGGGGCCTTTGAGGGAGCTGGTCCCGAGAGTAGACTAGATTTTCTGCTTTGTTGTTTGCATAAGACTACTGTGGGAGTGTTGTAAATATGTATTTGTAACGCACATACATATATGAAAGAAGTGTTGTAAATATGTATTTGTAACGCAAATACATATATGAAAGATTCCTTGATTTTATTTGCTTGTTGATAGTTAGCCCGATGATTTGGACTTTGAGATGAAACCCTTGGGGTTATAAATCGGCCCTGAGGTTTTTTAAACTGGTGACTCTGGCTCTTACGCTTTGGGTCGGTACGACCTTTGGTGTAGCTGACGACTTGGACTCTTACGCTTTTTGGCCCTGAGGCGCTTTTGTTAACCATTTCGGGCTTAGTCTCCTAGTCGGGTTTCAACTCGAGCTCAACAGCCCTCAGGTTTTTAAATCAGCCCTGAGGCACTTTGGGTCGGTATGACCTGTAGCTGGCGACTTGGACTCTTACGCGTAAGGTCGATATGACCTTTAATGTAGCGGGCGACTTGGGCTCTTACACTTTTTTGGCCCTGAGGCGCTTTAGTTAATCGTATCGGGCTTAGTCTCCGAATCGAGTTTCGACTCGAGCTCAACGGCCCTCAGGTTTTTTAATCGACCCTAAGGCGCTTTGTGTGGGTATGACCTGTAGCTAGCGACTTGGGCTGTTACGCTTTTTTGGCCCTGAGGTGCTTTAGTTAATTGCATCGGACTTAGTCTCCGAATTGGGTTTCAACTCGAGCTCAACAGCCCTCAGGTTTTTAAATCAGCCCTGAGGCGCTTTGGGTCGGTATGAACTGTAGCTCGACTTGGGCTCTTACGAGTACGTTCGATACGACCTTTAATGTAGCGGCTGAATCGGGCTCTTACGCTTTTTTGGCCCTGAGGCACTTTATTTAACCGTATCGGGCTTAGTCTCCAAATCGGGTTTTGACTCGAGCTCAACGGCTCTGAGGCGCTTTCGGTCGGTATGACCTGTAGCTGGCAACTTGGGCTCTTACGCGTAAGGTCAATACGACTAGCTGGCGACTTGGGCTCTTACACTTTTTTGACCCTGAGGCGTTTTAGTTAATCATATTGGGCTTAGTCTCCGAATCGGGTTTCGACTCGAGCTCAATGGCCCTCAGGTTTTTAAATCGGCCCTGAGGCACTTTCGATCAATATGACCTGTAGCTGGCGACTTCGGCTCTTACGCATAAGGTCGATATGACTAGCTGGCAACTCAGGCTCTTATGCTTTAGGTCGGTACGACCTTTGATATAGCTGGCGACTTGGGCTCTTATGCTTTAGGTCGGTACGACCTTTAACCGATTCTTTTCGAAGTTTTTCGAAGTAATTGGAGGCCTGTGATTTTGTGGCAACAGTCGGACGTCTATGAGTCGCGTTAGTTTGGACAGAGTCTTTTAGTCCCCGAGTGAGATAGCCACGACGTCTATATCGAGGGTATGCCTTTTGGGTCTTACAAGTTCGATATATAGCATTGACTTTGATATGGGGTTATGCCTTTTGTTTAAGGTCTTACAAATTTTTACATGCCTTGCTTGAGGTCGTACCGTTTTCATGTTTCCTCATGGAGGGCTTACGAGTTTGAAATTGCCGGCCCTGAAGTCTTACAGCTATGAGTCGACTGTGGAGGTCAGTCATTGAGTTAGAGTTGATATTGCCCCATGGAGGGCTTATGTTTCCTTGCTTGACGTCGAACACTTTTGATGTTGCCTCATGGAGGGCTTACGAGTTTGAAGTTGCCGGCCTTGAAGTCTTACAGCTATGAGTCGATTGTGGAGGTCAGTCCTTGAGTTAGAGTAGATATTGCCCCATGGAGGGCTTATGTTGTTGATATTGCCTCGTGGAGGGCTTATGAGCTCGAAGTTACCTGCCTTGAGGTCTTACGACTTTGAGTTAGATAGCTCGATGAGCCGACAGTCGGGGACAGTACCCAAGTCGGAGTTGATACTGCCTCAAGGAGGGCTTATGAGCTTGAAGTTGTTGGCCCTGAGGTCTAATGGCTTCGATTTTTTGGCGACTCGATGGAGTGATTGTCGAGGACAGTTCCTGAGTGCTTGATAAATTGTTTGCCCAAGGTTTCCTTTTGTGAAAATAGTAAACTTCTTTGATGTGCGAAATGTTCCGATGATAGAAATTACTTCTCTGATTACTTGGTACACGTATACATGTTTTTACCATCGAGGGTTCGATTATTCTATGCGGACACGGTTCATTCGACAGTTTGGTCCGATACATCATTTTCTAGTCGAGACCCTCTTTGGCATATTCCAGTGATCTCCTGGGGAGATGCCCCTCAGTATTCGAGGTTGATCGAAGAGAAGCCTTGAATACTTGGTGAGTTCTCCTTAGGTAGCATATAGATGTTGCCTCATTAAAAACCTCGCCAGTAAAACCCTTTTGGGAGAAAACCCGACGTGAGGGAATAAGAGCGCAATGCATGCTTTACTCCATAATTCGTAGGAAAATTCATCATTTGATGAAGGGTTGACGGCACCACCCTCATATTATGAATCCATGTCCTTCCAAGCAATGCATTGTACCTCATGTCACCTTCGATGACCTGAAACTTGGTATCCTAAATTGTGCCGGCCATGTTGACTGGGAACCCTTTCATTTTTTCGCTTGCCATGTTGAATCCATTGAGAACTCGAGAGGTGGATACGCTCTGGTCGAGCAACCCGAGGTTCTCTACCACCCTTGACCGAATTATGTTGGCCGAGCTACCTAGATCCACGAGCACACGTTTAATTTGAAATTTATTGAAAAGAAAAGAAATTACCAATGCATCATTATGAGGTTGGGATAAGATCTCGGTGTCCTCTTCGCTGAATGAGAGGGCGTTTTCAGGTATATAACTCCGAGTTCGCTTTTGCCTGGTGATGGATGCTTTTGTTTGCTTAAAAATGGGTTCCGCAGGGACGTCGACCCCACCAATAATCATGTGGATGACGTGTCTTGGTTCTTCCGTTTCATTTTTCTTGTTTGTCTCTCTTTCACAAAATTAGTTTTTAGCTGGGGGGATGAGGAATTCTTGAAGGTGCCCTTTGCTGATTAGTTGGGCTACCTCTTCTCGAAGCTGTCTGCAATCTTCGGTCCTATGACCGTGGGTATCGTGGTATTCACATATGAAGTTGGGGTTCCTCTGCGAAGGATCTGATAGCACGGGTCTCGTCCACCTGGTATACCTGATCTTACTTATGGCTTATACGATGTCTGAAACATCGATGTTGAAGTTGAACCCAGATAGCCGGGGTGCATCCACCGGCCCTGTGTGCCTGCCGAAACCTGCTTTATTCAAGAGTCCCCGAGGATTCTTTCCTCGGTCCATCTGTCACGACGCAAACTGGAGGGATCATGACTAGCACCCGGGCCATACTTACCGAGCACCAACATACATTTTATCTAACCTTCTTATTATCTTTAAGGGATAACGAGATCAATATAATGGTAGATATGGATCATGAGCATACATCACATAGGATGACATTATTTCTAAGAAACTACATAAAAGGTACGAGCTACAATGCTGCCATGAAAGACTATACCAACCACAACCTATTTTACGATGAAACGGACAGAACCTCCCCTATTTATATGACTTCCCACAAGTGAAAAAAATCAATAAACAGCCCAAAAAACATCAATGTTAATCATATTGACCCTCCCAAAACAGTCACCAACCGATAACATTACTACCAAGCCTTTCGATATATATTTCACAAGTTCTAGCTTCAATGACTTAGACGCAACTTGGATAATATTAAATACATATAGAGTAAAAGGTTTCCTTACCTTTATACAGAAATAAAAACTCCAATTTGACCTTAATTTTCCATGAAATATACCTCCAATGCTGCCACAACAACAAGAAAGCGAAACTAGCAATCAATTTGTGTTTTTCGGCACTAGAATCACTTTAGAAATCTTGAAATCACCTAGGGTTGGTATTAAGAACTTAAGGGATTATTTACAGAACATAAACCCCTTAAAACAACCTCCCACACGAGCTGGAACAACACAAAAATGAGAAACAACAAGAAGAAAAAGAAACTTACTAGCGCCACGGGACTCCCGACACTTGATTTGTGTTGTTTGCCCTTTGTTTGGGTCTTGAATCTTGAGAGAACCTTGAGAGGGTGTTCCTAGGGTTCTAAGGTCTGAATATAGTGAAATTAAATGGCTTAAAACGGGTTTGAGGCGTCATATATAGATCCAAATGTCTTAAACCGCCTAAGTGGGCCCCATAGGGAGGTGCTTGGCGCAGTCTCGCGAAAACGTGAATATCTCTTTACTCTAAGATCGTATCGATGAACGGTTTAATGCGTTAGAAACTAGACTCACAGATATTCAATTTTTTTGTTAGAACACTCCATAACTCTAAGTAAATTGGGATAAAAGCTTAGTAACATTTGACCTAATGTTCAAGTAAAATTATGAACCTAAGTTGCGACAACTTTTGTCGACTTTTGTCTCATAACTCGTTTGACTTCAAGACTTATGATACGGAAAGTATATGATTCAAATACCTTAAAACACTACCTCTTGAGTGTATTAAAAATNTTGGATAATATTAAATACATATAGAGTAAGAGGTTCCTTACCTTTATACAGAAAGAAAAACTCCAATTGGACCTTAATTTTCCATGAAATATCCCTCCAATTCTGCCACAACAACAAGAAAGCGAGACTAGCAATCAATTTGTGTTTTTCGTCACTAGAATCACTTTAGAAGGCTTGAAATCACCTAGGGTTGATATTAAGAACTTGAGGGAGTATTTACAGAACATAAAACCCTTAAAACGACCTCCCACAAGAGCTGGAACAACACAAAAATGAGCAACAACAAGAAGAAAAAGAAACTTATTAGCGCCACGGGATTCCCGACACTTGATTTGTGTTGTTTGCCCTTTGTTTGGGTCTTGAATCTTGAGAGAACCTTGAGAGGGTGTTCCTAGGGTTCTATGGTCTGAATATAGTGAAAATACATGGCTTAAAACGGGTTGGAGGCGTCATATATATATCCAAATGTCTTAAACCGCCTAAGTGGGCCCCATAGAGAGGTGCTTGGCGCAGTCTCGCGAAAACGCGAATATCTCTTTACTCCAAGATCGTATCGATGAACGGTTTAATGCGTTAGAAACTAGACTCAAATATCTTCAATTTTGTGGTTATATCACTCCATAATTCTAAGTAAATTGGGAGAAAATCTTAGTAACATTTGACCTAATGTTTAAGTAAAATTATGAACCTAAGTTGCGACAACCTTTGTCTCATAACTCGTTTGACTTCAAGACTTATGATATGGATATTATATGATTCAAATACCTTAAAACACTACATCTTGAGTGTACTAAGCACTTCTAGGTTTACCCTAAAATACGGCTGACACATCCTTGATTCGTTTAACTTCTAATACTTGTTATCCACCCTTATACACCTTTGTATCATTTAAGACTTATAGGATTAACTTCTTATCATCTTAAAGATATATCTTCATGGATTTACGTTGACTACCTTATGGCGTGATCTTGTAACTTGTGAATACCTTTGCCAACTTTGCCAACTTTTGTTCCACCACTTGCTTGACTTCAAAACGTAGAACACAATTATCATACGATAAAAAAATTAACTCATAGAATAACCTTCTTATCATGTAATGAACCATAGTCTCACCCTAAAGTACATGTTATAACATTCTAAACTCGTCGGCTTTCGACGAAACTTATTTTCTTCAATTAGTTTAGCTTCTAAGCTTTCCAACCCTCTTGGTACTCGTAATTCATGATCTTAAATATTTGTAACCTCCAACGTAACATGATTAACTTACTTTATATTCCATCAAATAGAATCTTATTTCTGAGCTTACATCAATTGACTTACGATGTACTCTCACGTACGAAAACGTGGGGTGTAACATCATTCCCCCCTTTGGAATATTCGTCCTCGAATGTTGACTAATGCACTTTTCCAAATCTTAAGCAATAAATCTTACGAATAATTGAATATCGTCTTTGCCAACTAAGGAGTTGTTCGGTGAATAAATCCAAAGGCTAGAACATTCCCCCTTTAGGCCTCTCTCTCACACCACGACTTGTGGTCGAACTCCTTTCAATGTCGTAACTCTTTCTACCTTCTTTCATGCAGCCTAGACAATTCTAACCTTGAATGTGCTCCAATGCTACTCTTATTTCCTTCTTTATTTCTTGTTAGCTTTTAAACTATCTTTAGGATTCACTTGGTGAACATATATTGTACTATGACAAGCTGTTCCTCTGGGCATCTATAGGTGTACTAAAGTTCTTTGTTTGGTATTTTGTTGAACTTACGACTATTGTTATATCTTGTTTCATAGCCTCAGTTATCTATGCTTATGGCTTTACCACTACTAGGTGGGGCATACTATACCATAACTCTTACTTCGGTTTATTATTATGGAGACTTGCCAGCCAACTCCAGGTTTTTCTCTCATTGCTTATCCTATATGTATAAATCTAAGCCATTTAATGTTTCCTTATTACCGTCCATCTTAATAATGAAATCATAATCTCATCTCATACTTTGTAACTTTCATCAATAGATTGTTGATTCACCTTAGTGTTGACCTATAATCTACCACTGATAACTTGAAACCTCTTATATAATTTATCGTCACTAGGGCTCACGTCTCATCCGGGAATATCTGAAGTGATTTTCCTGATCCACTTAGGGACGATACTATACTCCAATAACTTTATTTCATAGCATCCCAATGTGATTCATCTTATGGGGGTATTCTAATCCCGTGCAGTTCATGAAATACTTGTTCTCAAAATCATTACTCAATCAAAGGTCTAAACGTCATCCTCTTATCATTTATCACAATTACACCCTTACTTTACTACCATGGTAGCATTCTATCTCTTCTAACTGCTCCCAGTTTTAAACTTCTTTGAGTTCACTCATGCTATACTGAGCTTTTTATAACTGTATGGAAACCATCAGCTCTCTTGTTTTGATGGATTTAATCCTGAGCNTTTATCACAATTACACCCTTACTTTACTACCATGGTAGCATTCTATCTCTTCTAACTGCTCCCAGTTTTAAACTTCTTTGAGTTCACTCATGCTATCCTGAGATTTTTATAACTGTATGGAAACCATCAGCTCTCTTGTTGTGATGGGTTTAATCCCGAGGAATTACCTATTCTCGTCACCTTCTCACTCACCTTTTCTTATCCTTACTCCTGCCTAACTAAAACCTTGTTGCTCTACCATAGATTAGCTTGCGACCTACGCACATCTAGTTATACTACTCGTAACCTTACTTTCATCATGTTAGCACCATAGATTTCCTTTCACGCCTTCTCAATTGTCTTAAATGTAAACAATTATTTTTCCTAGTCGTTCTGCCACTTGTTGCATGCATAGGCCTATCTTAGTGCCCATGAATACGGGAGTTCCCTGTAACTCATACGATCTCAATTATCAAATTTTGATTGATTTTTTTTTTCTTCTTCCGTTCATTAGCTACGATAGATTTCACTTTCTTATGGAGTGCATACAACATTATAATGTGACTGCTGTTACAAGACCATTTCTACTTTAGGTCACTATGCTTATGTTGAAGCCTGCTTCCTTATTTCCTCAGCTAGCCTTTCGTTGTAGTACTTAGGGATGAACTTCTAACTCTTATAAAGTTGAGACCTTATTACATTGTATATCCCACAGTATTTCTGATGTTCTTACTCGCCTATCATTATCCTTAGTTACTTACCTCCATGCCCTTGTGCTTGTAGGGTTTCTTGTGAATTGAAATTTCAGTTGTCTCCATTGTGGCACTCTCTTTTATTTTTGTAACACTTATATTGTACCTACGACTACCCCAACTCTTGTCTGGATATTTCTCGAGGATTGCAATTTTGTATCTAAGAGACTGAATTTCCTCNCCCCAACATCATGCTTGCATAATGTTCTGGAGTTATATTATATCTGTAGGATATGAATAAATGCAATCTTATTCCTTTCACCTTTTTACCACATTCTTCCTTTACCATTTGATATTTACCTCTTCATTTTTGGCATTTTGTTTCCTCATCTTCACAGATATTACTCGCCTTGTGGTAACTCTTCTACACCTGGTATAATTAAATTTCGTACACACAAGGGTGACACGTGGTATAACTGGAACATTTAGTCCCTTAAGCTTAACTCTGCTCATAGTGCTTGCTTTAGGGAAGCGTCGTCTTGAATGACCTTTAAAGGTTATTCTTCTATTGTTCATTCTATTATTGTCGAAACACTATCTTTGAAACGATGTCGACTATTACCAATTCCTTTGATCAGTAATTCATATTTGTTTTTCTTTTCTTGTTTACTATCCCATATTAAATTCTATTACTTGGGGGGTCTAACTTTTCCTTATGGTAATCACGTGTTAGTCACCAACTTATTTCTCGAAATGAGGGTATGGCTTTATGGTTTATACTTTTGTATTGTCTCAACGCCTGTCTCCTCTCATTTTTTTTTCTTCACTTGAATATAGACTTTATCATTATACCATATTTTGATTTACCGCTATCACTCATTTGTCACCTCTTACTCATAATGATTCACTTACTCTCTTCTTATTCTCATGCTAACACCTCTGTCTATCGCCCTATTATAAAGACTTCAACATGACGTTCTTTCACATTTAGCTCTCCCTGCTTCATATCACTGGCTCTTCGGGACGCCTATCATTCTTCTTCATCTTTTTTTTTTACTAGTGGTTGGAGTCATACTAAGGCAAATATTTATCCCTTCTAGAATTCTAGTGCCTATCTTCTGAAATTCCTGAATATTCTAGTATTCATATCTGACTGTTCTATTCCAAGTGACCGTATGGCTATCTCCAAATGAGAACTATTACCATGTTCTGCACTACCCTTCAAAAATGCATAGTGATAACAATCTACCACAATTTTCGGTTACTCTAATCCCAGTTGGATCCTGATATCCTATCCTTCTTTTAAATTATTTCAGTTAGCTCCCATAGGGCATAATTGAGATTGGTATGGACAATTGTAGATATCTCGGTTACCGTTGAAAGTAACTAAAAATGCTTATATTTCTCTGCCACAATTATAAATACTGATAATATTTATTGACTAGGTACCTCGTACCATTCTTTATCTTGCTTCTTTTACTTGCTAAAACTCGTAGCTACCTTATGATTCTCTTATTTCTTTTTACTATATGGGTAGATAGATATTCTTTCCTTAGAGCTCCTTATTAAGAAACTAACACATCTTAGTATACACATGATCTGCTGAAGCCCTCACATTTACCCATCATAAGCATGATGCAAAATTGAGTTCCTCTTACTCAACTCTTCCACGTCCACATTGCAATCTCTTACCATCCATCTTTCTAGATGCATGCATCGTCGTATTATAAATAAGATAGAATTGAGGAATTGAGTTCTTATGATTGGCTCTACCACACGATCCAGAGTAAGAAAAAAGAGTAACAGTCCTAAAGGCCCTGTAGCCTCTTGCTTATAAGTGTAGTGCACAACACACCCATAAACAAGACTCTACTAGACACGGCTCATAGACGACCCCTAGGAAAGACCTGCTCTGATACCAAGTTGTCACGACCCAAACTGGAGGATCATGACTAGCACCCGGGCCATACTTGCCGAGCACCAACATACATTTTATCTAACCTTCTTATTATCTTTAAGGGATAACAAGATCAATATAATGGTAGATATGGATTATGAACATACATCACATAGGATGACATGATTGCTAAGAAACTACATAAAAGGTACGAGCTACAACGCTGCCATGAAAGACTATACAACAAAAATTAGCCAACGTCTATGAGCTCTAAAGGAGCATAAGTAATGCAACATAGCCGGAACAGGGCCCCGACATACCCATAATATCTATAACAAAAATGCATACCAAGACCACGGCAAGTCCGGAGAAGGGATCTCGCCTATAACCGCTGAACTGGAAAGCCTATTGTGGTGGGGGAGCTGTGTCTACCTGTCTATCAGGACCTGCAGCACGACATGCAGCGTCCACAAATAAAAGGACGTCAATACGAATAAAGTACTGAGTATGTAAGACAGGAAAGCATAAATAAGAATAGTAATGTAAAGAGAGATGTAGGAGATACAACCTGTAGCATCTGAGTTCTTCTAAGAGATATTAACATGAAACGCATGATACATATATATATACATAATCTTTTAAACATCCGCCTCTGTGGGCATCATCATCATCATAGAACATTCGCCTCTGTGGGCATCATCATCATCATATCATACCCAGCCTCAAAGAGGATTCGGTAAACCCAACTGATCAGTGGTTGCACAATAGGTGCCATATCCGGCCGACTATAGCGCGGCTCGGTAGAGTAAAATAGATACATATATATAATGCATGCAAGACTCATTGGAATCATGTTCTGAACATTAAGGAGTGGCGTAAGGTCGGTATTCTCTGTACACATCAATAGGGCTAACTCTTCATCGAGAATCTTATAAAAATCAGGGAGTACCAACAACATTGATAACATAAGAATAAGAGAAGCAACCTCAAAATCAATTGTTCCATAAGAAGGGAAACAATGTAAGTACTGCTAGCTTCTAAGAGTAGAGTATCTTTAGAAGCTCGTTCATCGCATCATGTACAATCGGATTCATGAAAAAGAAGGAAAGGGATAGCCTCACATACCTTGTATACACTTCCCAACCTCAAGCTATGAAAAAGTCACGACTCCTTAGTCTACAATAGGAGAAATGACACTATCGTTAACGTTTAAGCGTCGTAACTATTATGTACCGACCACAACCTATTTTATGATGAAATGGACAGAACCTCCCCTATTTATATGACTTCCCACAAGTGAAACAATCAATAAACAGCCCAAACAACATCAATGTTAATCATATTGACCCTCCCAAAACAGCCACCAACCGATAACATTAGTACCAAGCCTTTCGATATATATTTCACAAATTCTAGCTTCAATGACTTAGACGCAACTTGGATAATATTGAATACATATAGAGTAAAAGGGTTCCTTACCTTTATACAGAAAGATAAACTCCAATTTGACCTTAATTTTCCACGAAATATCCCTCCAATTCTGCCACAACAACAACAAAGAAAAACTAGCAATCAATTTGTGTTTTTCGGCACTAGAATCACTTTAAAAGGATTGAAATCACCTAGGGTTGGTATTAAGAACTTGAGGGATTATTTACAGAATATAAACCCCTTAAAAAAACCTCCCACACGAGCTGGAACAACACAAAAATGAACAACAAGAAGAAGAAAAAGAAACTTACTAGCGCCACGGGATTCCCGACACTTGATTTGTGTTGTTTGCCCTTTGTTTGGGTCTTGAATCTTGAGAGAACCTTGAGAGGGTGTTCCTAGGGTTATAAGGTCTGAATATAGTGAAATTAAATGGCTTAAAACGGGTTGGAGGCGTCATATATAGATCCAAATGTCTTAAACCGTCTAAGTGGGCCCCATAGAGAGGTGCTTGGCGCAGTCTCGCGAAAATGTGAATATCTCTTTACTCTAAGATCGTATCGATGAACAATTTAATGCGTTAGAAACTAGACTCATAGATATTCAATTTTGTTATTAGATCACTCCATAATTCTAAGTAAATTANAATGTCTTAAACCGCCTAAGTGGGCCCCATAGAGAGGTGCTTGGCGCAGTCTCGCGAAAACGCGAATATCTCTTTACTCCAAGATCGTATCGATGAACGGTTTAATGCGTTAGAAACTAGACTCAAATATCTTCAATTTTGTGGTTATATCACTCCATAATTCTAAGTAAATTGGGAGAAAAGCTTAGTAACATTTGACCTAATGTTCAAGTAAAATTATGAACCTAAGTTGCGACAACTTTTGTCGACTTTTGTCTCATAACTCGTTTGACTTCAAGACTTATGATATGGAAAGTATATGATTCAAATACCTTAAAACACTAACTCTTGAGTGTATTAAGCACCTCTAGGTTTACCCGAAAATACGGCTGACAACATCCTTGATTCGTTTAACTTCTAATACTTGTTATCCACCCTTATACACCTTTGTATCATTTAAGACCAATAGGATTAACTTCTTATAATATTAAAGATAATATATTCATGGATTTATGTTGACTAACTTATGGCTTAAGCTTGTAACTTGTGAACAACTTTGCCAACTTTTGTTCCACCACTTGCTTGACTTCAAAACGTAGAACACAACTAAAAAATTAACTCATAGAATAACCTCCTTATCATGTAATGAACCATATTCTCACCCTAAAGTACATGTTATAACATTCCAAACTCGTCGACTTTTGACGAAACTTATTTTCTTCAATTGGTTTAGCTTCTAAGATTTCCAACCCTCTTGGTACTCGTTATTCATGATCTTAAATATTTGTAACCTCAAACATAACATGATTAACTTACTTTATATTCCATCAAATAGAATCTTATTTCTAATCTTACATCAATTGACTTACGATGTACTCTCACGTACGAAAACATGGGGTGTAACACCATCCTTTGGTCACTTCGAGGTACGTTACGTCTCGGGATATTTTTCTGATTTCTATGTACGGTTGATACCTTTCTTTTTTGTCCTTGGATCTCTTTCTGGAGGCCTCGATTCCTTTTCTAAGACTCTGATAGGATACACCGAGCCCGAGGGGGCTTCCAATTGGTCGTCCTCAACCCTAATCTTCGACTGATACCTGTTGTGCACATCCGCCCAAACTATGGCGGGGTACTCGATTAAATTTTGCTTCAGCTATTTCGAAGACATTGAGCTTCGCTCATTCAATCCCTGAATGAAGTCTTGTACCGCCCAATCTTCGGAGACCGGTGGTAACTCCATCCGTTCTAATTGAAAGCGGGACACGAACTCTCTTAACATCTAATTCTCCCTTTGCTTTATTTTGAAAACATCAGATTTCCTTGTAGCGACCTTGATGGCACCAGCATGTGCTTTCACAAAGGGGTCCGCCATCATGGCAAATGAATCTATCAAGTTTGGGGGCAGCTTATGATACCACATCATGTCCCCTTTGGATAGTGTTTCTCTTAATTTTTGCAATAGAACGGATTCAATTTCTTCGTCTCTCAAGTCGTTCCTTTTCACAACACAAGTGTAGGCAGTGATGTGTTCATTGGGGTCCGAGATTCCGCTGTACTTCGGGAGATCGGGCATTCTGAATTTCTTCGGGATAGGCATCGGAGCTTTACTTGATGGGAATGTCTTTTGCATGAACTTTTTTGAATCTACACCTTTCAGAATTGGGGGTGCGCCTGGGATTTGATCAACCTCGAGTTGTAGGTCTCCATTTTTTTGTCGTTAGCTTCTATCTTATTTTCGCCTGACTCAATCCTCTTTGCGAGGTCTTCAAGCATCTTTATAATGGCGAGGTCGGCTACTGACCCATTATTGCTCGATCTTTCCGGTGCATGTTCGACTCGAGGAGCTGTTTCTGGTGGTGTTGTGCTTGGGGTTCTCTTATGGCTTTGTAGCTGAGCAATAGCCACCAGTTGTGCCTGCAACATTTCAAAAATGACATGAAGGCTAACTTCCCTTTCCCTTTGAGAAGGGGCTCCCTGTGCTTCACGCTGGTCTCCTTCACAAACGCTTCCGTCTGTGTGAAATCTCACGTCGACATGTTGCGCGTTACGTGAACCTTCATCGACAGGAAGGAATTTGCACTGGTTCCCCCTCAGGGTTTTGCGGTGGCACACCTGCACCTGAAGTAGCTGCGCCATTCTCTCAGTGGTCCTCAGAATCGTTGTTTTCATATGCGTTTACTGATTTAGACATTTTCTAACCTAAAATTGAAAATTCTTGGACAAGAAAAAGTGTGAAGAATAACTTGTGTTTTTAGAAAACCAGCACTAAAACAATCACTATTATTTTTAGCCTCACGGTGGGCACCAAACTGTTTACCTTGAAAATGGTAATTACAATTATATTTGATTATGCGGTTCTAAAAATACGTGATCTATTTTAATACTGATTGCTTAGGCAGTAGATGCTGAATATAAAGTGAAGAAAATGAAATAAGAGCAAAAGGAGACGAGATTGCGCAAACAGGCTAACGGGGAGACCGGTCTCGAGGATGATCGGAAAGGCCTCGAGGTCGAGCTTTAGAAGATTGACTAGGGGCTATCAATAACGGTATAATAGTGTTGAAGGCCTTAAGAATGGCCTATTTATGACCAATAACAAGTAATACATGAATAATAACTCAGCAACACAATAAATGAGAAGCAATAAATTAATGAAGTAATTGTAGAGAATGTTTTTGTTATAGAGCAGGGGATATTCTTGTTCTTGAAATTAATATCATCCATCTTACAAAGTGACAAGGGTCCCATTTATATATGAGGGGGAGAATCCCAACATAGTACATATGTAATTAATGCAAAGAGATATGGCTGGTACAGCCATTTAATGCCACGGTACGGGCTTGTACTATTTTGTGTAATTTGTTAGTTTTAACCACGTGCTCCTTAGAAATTTCCCGCCTTTCCATGTTAACCTTCGATTTATACAGCCTCGATGCCGAGGATCTACGATATGTATTGCCTCGAGGTCGAGAACCTTCGATGTGTACTGCCTCGATGCCGAAACTTTGAACCTTCGAACCTTTTGAGCGTCGAAATGATCGCAAAATTGGGCTTTTCGATTTTAGCTGTATACAAAATTAACCATCTCCGTAAGTCATAAAATGGTAAAAGCACATATGGGGAGTCTTAAATAAGGGAATGTGGATAATATCCATTAAATTTCAATTTGTCATTATGAAAATACAAACAGAAATTCTATCAAAGTTTTTTTTTTTAAATAAAAAACTCTATCAAAGTAGATACAACAATGTTCCTTTTGTATGATATAATTATCCGTAAAAGGCTAAATGCATTCTTTATTAAATCTAGTTATTCCATGATAATTAGTTTAATCAACAAACTCATGACATTCTTAATTATGACTTAACCCAGGTTAAATAGCTATTAAAAGAGGATAAGTTTGATCATCCACCAGCCACCATCACCCACCAAAAACAAATTCTATAAAAACCATTAAACGATAGTCTTGACATTTGGTGTAAGATGACAATGCCAAGATCTTTCCTTTGTGGGTTAAAAGAGAGCAGATCACGTCCTTAGACTTTAATTAAGCATACATGCGGCACCTGAAAACTCGCTCACGATCTTGTACAACTTACTCACGTTCTTATTATGTCAAGTCAGCTTTACTATACTCAATATCACTATAGGAATATAAGAAAGAACCCAAGAGAATTGCTTAAGGATGCTTTATATTAGAGAGAACTTGAGTTGTTTGTTAGGTGAATTACAAATGAATGTCCCACTTTCTATACTAGTTTTCAGGGGGCTAGCATGTAAATATTAATTGTTGTACAAGTCCTTAATATTTACAACATAAGGTCTTTCTCTAGAGTTCTCTACAGGGATAGAAGATTCAAGGACTTACCTAGAAAATTCATAAGTATCTAGGGTCTACGGTAGGAAATGACCATATTTCTCTAGAATCTTCCCACAAGTGCTAGCCTTCCTCTTATGTAAGATTCCACATAGCATTAATATATACCAAATGGAACCTATGTGGCATGATGACATGGCGGGTCATCACAGTCTGCCCAACCTAATATTACGATGATCGCGGTGCAATGCTGCTGCATAAACTCTTGGAGTTATCTTTGAATATCCATAAGTCTTCATATCGTTTCCACGTAGCCTCCTTTGGTAATTGACCCTACTGGACGAGGAATATAGTTGTGCCTTTCTTCCCTTGTTTTTGTCTAGCCTAGTAATCCATGATACCCTCAATCTCCCGTTCATACGAGGTGGTAATAGTAATAGGTGCTCGACTTGATTGGCCCCTACTCGGATCATCGGTGTTTTCATGATATGGCTTAAGAATGCTGGCATGGAAGATAGGATAGATCTTAACAGACAATAGAATACAAAGTTTGTATGAGATATTTCCTACCTTGGCTACAATCTTAATTGGACCCTCATACTTGCAAATTAAATTTTGATGCAAATCCCATAATGCCTTGTACTGTCTTGGGTTATACTTCACCAAGACCATGCCCCAACTCTATAATCCGTAGGACACTTCTTGATTTTCACAGACGTCTTCATTTTCTTAGCTACCTTATCCAAGTAAGACTTAGTAGTGTCAAGTTTCTCCTCCCACCATTTGGCCATATGGTAAGCCCCCAAACACTTTCCTTTGAATACGGATGATAATGAATGTGGAGTTTGTGGTTATTGGCATGTGGGTTGCTCAAATGGTGTCCGCCCCGTGGATTAACTCCCCGACAAGTTATAAGAAAATTGGGCGATGTACAAAAGCCTTGCCCAATCTTTTGATGTGCGCTCACATAATGCCTCAAGTAGCACTCTAATAAGGCATTGACCCATTCTGCCTGTTGATAACTAGGGATTTTAGCCTACTATTTGCTCTCTTTTGCTTAGTTTTTGGGTCAAAATGTGTTAAGGTATTCCCGAAAACTAACTTAAGGTGCTTATTTGCATGTTTTGGACAAAATGAGGCAAAGAAGCCAAAATGAACTCATAAAGGAGTCGAACTTGCACAAGCCCAAAGAATAGAACTAGAGCTCTGTCAGCGCTATTATTACGCGACCGCGTAAAACTCTCCATTGAGGCGACTAAAAATATGCTGCAGCGAAGTGATGTTCAAAGAAGTTGCAGCCAAGTGCTAACGCTGCTGTTGACCGCAATAAAAAAGTGCGGCCGCGAAACCATTGACGCGGTCGCGAGTGAAATTGCGATGAGAGCGGAATATCAAGAATCAGAGACCTTGCAATCTTGGGCCAAGCAAAGAATGTGGTCCGCGTCATTTATACACGACCGCGAAGCCACCTGACGCTGAGGCGGTTGATATTCCGCTGGGAGCGAGAGTAGGGGTTCTGAGAGTTACAAGTGAAGTTAAATTTCAGAACGCGGTCCGCGAACATTTTGCGCGGCTGCGATTGAAGACAACGCGGATGCAACTGTATTTACGCGGTCCGCGAAACAAACTCCATCCCAGATCCAAGTAAAGAAAAACACAGACCGCGCTCCTTATTTTGCAGTCGTGGATGAATAAACGCAGACGTGCCTAGTTTTACGCTGACAGCGGAACCTCCGTAGGGGTATTTTTATCCAGTAATTTCAGTTATGTATAAATAGATATTTTTCATATTTTTAGGTTATCTTTTGTATTAGGGAGCTCGTGAACAGCATCATTTTACCACTTTGAGTAAAATTAGAGTAGCTTTAGCTTATAACTTTAGATTTTATTCTTTTAATTAACTTTTATGGTTTATATTTCATCTCCATCTTTGATTTCTACCTTAATTATGAATAGCCCCATTAGCTAGGGTTATGACCCAACCCTAGTGTGGGTATTTAATGGGTCTTCAATTTTAGGAATTATTTGTTTATGGGTTAGTGATATTTAGCTTATTTCATGCTTTATCTGTTGAATTGGTGGTTGCAAACACTGATTCGTGCCTTGTTGAATAGGGCTCTTCTTGAGAAAGAGGGCCCAAGTCTAGCTAAAATAGGCTAACAAGGAATTGGGGTTAATTGAAGAGATTGATAGCCCCAATTAAAGGGTTAAACCTAGAGATAGTAATACCCGACTTGAGCCAATTTCAATTGCACTGTTTGAACACCCAATTAGGCTTGAGAAAGCCAATTCGGGCAAAGTCACTCAAACTACCGAGAGGTATAGAGTGAGTAATTAAGTGTGAGGTTATATCACGACCCCAGATACAACAAGCTTGTCCTAAATTCTAGACCCCATTAGATACTCACCTAGGTGTAAGTCACTTCTCTAGTGCTTTTTATTAATTGAGAAAACTCCTACAAAAATATTATGCTTAGATTATTTTCAGCAATTAATAGTAATACAATTAGAATAAAATCAAACCCACTAATGGTTAGAAGTGTAATTAAAGACAACACATATAGCTAGATTAGATAGAAACCCAACTCCCAACCAATAGTAACTCCATGTGGATATCGATCCCCACCGTTCGGGTAAAATCTACATCGACCACTCATCGCCATTATATAATGGTGCATGGTTGGAGCTGATCACCTGTCCATCCATCTGAGGGAGGAAACTAGTGGAAAAGTCCAGCTCTGTGCCAAGTATGTCGAACAACTCCCTCCAAAAGTTTCCAGTAAGGCGGGGGTCTCGATCACTAATGATATGCCTTGGTAAGCCCCAATACTTTCCCACGTTCTGAAATAATAGCTTGGTGGTTTCCTTGGCTATGCAACCTGGTAAGGAGGACATAAAGGTTGCATATTTAGAAAATCTATCCATGACCACCATAATAGTGCCATAATCGTCGGACTTCGTTAGGAAAGTGATAAATTCTATAGTAACGCTCTCCCATGGACGCTCTGCAACTAGTAGTGGATCCAAAATTCCTTCGAGCTGCTGTTGCTCAACCTTGTCTTGTTGGCAGACAAGACAAGTCTGCGCATAACACTCTATGCTATCTCGCATGCATATCCAGTAGTAGACTGACTCAACCAAGGCCCTAGTGCGACGTTGGCCTGGATGACTAGCCCACATTGTGTCATGACTCTCCTTTATAATCCATCATCTAATTTCTTCAAACTTAGGCACGTAAACCCGCTGACCCGTAGTAAGAAATAGACCATTTTCCACCCAAAATGTCTTGGCTTGCCTTTGGTGTATAACTCCATAAGATGCTTGGTTGTTGGATCATGGTGCATGCATTATTTTATAGCCTCACGAATGCCTCAAGTTGCTGAAGTGATAGCAGCAAGCTCAGATTTTTGATTCAAGGTATCGGCTACAATGTTACCTTTTCTGACTTATACTCCAGCCATAATCAAACTCGGCAAGGAAATCATGCCATCTAGCCTACTTCGGTGCGAGCCTTTTCTGTGTTTGAAAATAGCTAGTGGCCACATTGTCCGTCTTGACTACGAACCTCAACCCGAGCAAGTAATGTCGCCAAATGCAAAGACAATGCACAATGGCAGTCATCTCTTTCTCTTGCACCGTTTAACTCCGCTCCGTCTCGTTCAATTTGCGTCTCTCAAACACTATGAGATGCTTATATCGCATCTAGATAACCCCAATGGAAAAATCTGAGGTATCTGTATGCACCTCAAACATTTTGTCAAAGTCAGGTAATGTCACCATTGCTAATGACATGGACCAAGAAGTGATCTTTGATTATGCAAATGCATACTTCTCCCTCTTGATGTATAACTCATTCTCCCGGAAGAGTTGAAGAACTTTTCTTAAGTTCTCCTTGTGCTCCTCCAAGTTATTGTTGTAGATGACTATGTCATCTAGGTAGACTACCACGAACTGATCAAGATAGAGATAGAAAATCTTGTTCATAAGGGCGCAAAATATGGTTGATGCATCGTTTAAGCTAAAGGAATCACCAAACACTCAAAAGGCTCCATATCTCGCCACACATGATGTCTTCGGCTTATCCCATCTGCAATGAGAACCTGGTAATATCCCTTGCAAATATCCACCTTGGTAAAGTACTTGGCTTGCCCAAGTCTATCAAAGAAGTCAGTAGTGAGCGGGGACCGGGTACTTATTCTTCATCGTAACCTTATTAAGTCCCCGGTAGTCTATGCATAAGCGCAACGATCTATACTTCTTTATCTGGAACAACACTGGCATGCCAAAAGGTGCCTTCGATAGGAGGAACTAAACAACATCTTTTAGCTCTTTTGTTGTTTCTTGAGCTCCTCCAGCTGCGGCAGTGCCATAAGATATGTGGAAAATGCGGGTGGTTTAGCCCCTGGCTCCAACTCAATGTTGCAATCCACCTCTCGCCTAGGAGGCAAGTGCTTAGGTAGCTCCTCAAGAATGAAATCTTTGTTCTCGTCAAGCAACTTCTCTATGCAAGGGGGCAGTGTCTCCTGAAAACCCTTGTCTTTTTCAAGACTTGCTATGGTTTCTACAAACGCTGCCCCCCCCCCTCTTCTTGAGCCCCTTGTCAAGCTGCATAGTTGAAAGCTGTGTTTGGCTCTATCCATGTGGCATAGTCACTGTAGACACCATGCAAGCTCCTTCTTGCTCCATAACCAAGATAAGTTGGAGATAGGGGTCAACCAAAGTATGACAATGTCTAAAGAACTATTGCCCCAATATGATGTCAAAGATATCCATAATGGTTACAATATAGTTTTTCATACCGTTCTAGTTTCCCAATTTGACACCAACTCCATTAGCTACCCCACGATCATTTTGTACCTCAGCATTCACGGTCTTGATGCGAGAGATGGTTGGAGAAAGCTTCAACTCTAGTCTCTTTACGGCAGCCTCAGTCACGAAATTATGAGTTGCTCTAGTATCCACCATTGCATGAGTGGGCTTATTATTGATGGTGAGATCCACGTATTGATTGCTATTCTCGGTAGGTTGATAGCATGCTTCGTGAAAGCACCGCATAATCCGATCATATCCAACTTTTTGGTTCCCGAGCTCTCCCTTGCGGCTGCTTCTTCCGTTCACGCACCATAGCATGGCAGGCTCTAAGAGGTACAACATGGTAGTGTTGATCTTGGCCTCGTCGTCGCTCACTTTACCGTGCCTGAAGTAGTTCTCCAAGTCCCAAAGAAAGTTCTCCACTTATTATGTATCACGAACACCTTTGAACACCGAGGGTTTGGGAGCCTCGATCTTGGAATCCCTCTTCACAACAACATTGATGGCTACCTCGGTCACGCCAACATGGACATTCTCCTCGAGTGACTGTATCTTTGCATTCATAGCGTTGATAATACTCGATGCCTCCATAAGTCTGTACTCCAAGGCTGTGATGGTTTTCCTTAGCTCAATCTCAGTTTATGTATGTCCCTCCAAGTCATTTTGGATACTCTGAATCTCCTCAAAAGTGTGCCCCTCAAGAACGCTATGGGTTCCTTCCACCTTTCCCAAGTGTTGGCCAAAGATCTCCACGACGTCCATCCCCGCCTTCACCTTCATAACCCACTCTTGACGAGCAAGGCGTCCTAGGGCAGGAACTCCACTTCAACCTTGCTCGCCTTAGTGGTAGATGGTTCTTGGGGTGTAAGCCCTTCAAACCTCGAGTGGAACCTCCTGTCTCTTGTTGGTGACATTCCTATTTTGTGGCCTTTCTTGCCAGCATCATCCTGGATGACGTTGTCTTGGGTGTTGACAGCGTTAATTTCTCCATCGTTTACCATTCCGTTTGTTTCAACCTTGCTTTAATACCATGTTATCACGTCTTTAGACTTTAAATAAGCACATATGCGGCACCTGACAACTCGATCATGATCTTCCACAGCTTTCTCACGTTCTATCTATGCCAAGTCATCCTTACTACACTCAAGATAGTTAAAGGATTATTAGAAAGAACCCAAGATAATTGCTAGAGGAAGCTTTATACTAGAGAGAACTTGAATTGTTTGTTTGGTGAGTTACAATCGAAAGGCCCCCTTTTTATACTAGTCTCCAAGGGACTAGTATGTAAATATTAATTGTTTCATAAGTCCCTAATATTTACAAGATAATATTTTTCTCTAGAATTCTTTACAAGGTTAGAAGATTCCAAGGACTTTCCTAACAAGTTCATAAGTATCTAGGGTCTTTCATGGGAAATATTCATATTTTTTTAAAATCTTCCTACACGTGCTAGCCTTTCTTCTGCGTAAACTTTCACATAGCATTAATATATATGGCGTCTAGGTGACATGATGACTCGACGGGTCTATCACTCAAGAGTCCATATAGTAACGAATTCAACGCTTAATTGAGAAGAACAAGTTTGTCGTACGTGGAATTGACAACAATACTACTGTATTCGGTTGGCTTGACATCCTAGACACACCTTACATAACATTTTGTCGAATAATGTGTCTTCTCGTAACCCCTTAAAGATAATCGCCAACCAAATTCAGTCTTGGAACTTAATTTTGTTTTGTGATCAGTAATAGCCAACTAACCCTTAACGTCAATCTCGTCGAACACGACTCCTTATCTAAACTTTGTAACAGAACTTTGTGGACCACTAAAATAGTTTTAAAAGGTCTATTTTAACTTTCATGTACTTTGAAAACCATTAACTAATTTCAGATAATTAATAATCTACTCACAAACCTATCAATATATTGTTAACCGAAGATTAGTTTGCTAACCTCAATTATACACTCCCTCCGTTTCATTTGATAAGATATTTTCCTTATTAATTTATTCGTTCTGTAAAGAATATATATATACATACATATATATATATATATATATATATCGTACTATATTATTAGTGAATCCATAGTATAATGTTAAAAGACCAAAATATTCATTAAAAGTAAATATTCATTAAAAGTTAATTAACCTTTTTGTCCTTCATTTAACTATCACTCTTATAATATTTTTATACCAAAATGTAAAAATATCTCATAATAAATTGAGCCTTTAATTTTCTCCAATGCTTTACATGAAAACATAAATTACAATGTAACGCATGAAATATTTTTTGAAACTTGTGAAACATTTTTGTATTCCCAACCAAATTCACCTAACAATACAATTGAAACTCTTTCAGTCATTTTCATTTTCATAGTCTTTTTCGCTAGTTTTAATTTGATAACTACTTAATGCATCCGGTCTATTGAAAATATTTGGTACCTTTGTATTCCCAATTAAATTCATAAATCTTTGCTTTAACAATATTATACATGAAAACACTATAAATGATATTTGATAGATATATTGTCCTATAAACAAATTAAAATGTAGTAGTAATATTAACTGGCTAGTGCTCCCTGGATAATAAGGAAGACAAAAACAACCCTTATTTTCGTCAGTAGTAATTTAGCAATTAACTTTGCAATTTTAGGTCACCTTACGAGCCTAACAAATCACTTGCCGATATGAATGATATATCTAATACATTTTTGGATATGGTGGTGCCTTTAAACAATCATTGGTGTTGCACCAAGTTAGAGGATGTGCTTGTACCAATAAGAGCTTAATGACGTATGCTACAAATATCAGAACCTATGCGGCTAAGGACTTTCTTCTTTTGTGTTCAGGCAAATAATTTTCGGGTATAATTTCTTTTGTTTTTATTCGAAGTATATAGCTTTCATACTATCTTGAAGGTGTTTTGGCTTTTTGAAGCAAGTTATCCCATATATTTGCATCACCATAAGACATCAAGAACTTACACTTTTTTCTTTAAACTTTTGTAACTCAAATATGATTTTGTGATAATATTTGTATGATATTCTAAAAAATTTAATTATATTCATCAGTATGGGGTACGCGGTCAAGGTGCGTGTTCAGAGACACGTGTGTATATATATATATATTGAAAACAATTTGGCTTTATTAGATTTTTCTCATCTTATCCTTAACGATATATGTTTTCATAGCTACAAAAATGTCTCGACATGTTTCATATCATAAATGTGATGACCCGATCGGTCATTTTGAGATTTAGCCTATATTTCTGTGTTTCAAAACCTCGATTAGCTCCGCTTAGTATTTCTCGATTTGAGTGCGCAGTCCGTGTCTTGTTCCGAAAATTTTTATGTAAAAAAGTTAAATAGAATATGAATTTTTACTTAAAATGATATGAGTTGACTACAGTCAATATTTTATATAAATGGATTCGGATCAATATTTTGACGGTCCGATGTATCCGTATCGTGATTTGGGACTAAGGCGTATGCCCGAATTCAAAAGTCCCTAACTTGATTTAACGTGATTTGTTGAAAACTAGTAACTTGAAAGTTTAAATAATTCCTAAGTTTGACCGTAGGTTGACTTTTTTGATATCGGATTCGAATTTTGGTTCCGGAACTTTGTATAGGTTTATTTTACTATATGACTTGTATGCAAAATTTGATGTAAAACAGCGTTGATTTGATGTGATTCGAACGTCCAATTGTATATTTGAAAGTTCTTAAGTTTCTTTATAATTTCATACAATTTGATGTCTGATTCGTGGCTCTTGTTATTTTGGTGTTTTGATCGCGCGAGCAAGTTCGTATGATAATTTTAGACTTGTGTTTATGTTTGGTTTGAAGCACCGAGTACTATGGGGAGTTTCGTACGCGTTTCGGAGTGTTTGGGAGAGTTTTGATTTTGCTGGTGTGAACTAGTATTGCAGGCTTCGCACATGCGAGGTTGGAAGTCGCATTTGCGAGGTATGACCTAGTATGTTAGGGTCGCATTTACGAACCCATTGTTCGCAATTGCAAAGGTGGCCTGGGATCATGTCCGACCCCAAATCCCAACAGGCCATGATAGCGCCTATCGTGGAACTTGGCTAGCAAACCATCACATAACTACACACTTAGTTTAATCAAATAACGCAATATCATTAAATATCAGCATAGCAAGCATAAAAATTTCCTAAGTCCTTAGGCAAATATAAAATAATCCATTGTCTAAACAATTTCCCCAGGACTAGAGTCAACATGGTCACGAGCGTATAAGAATATAACTAACTCTGCTAATGTATTAAAAAATGTCTATGAATCAAATGCTAATACTATAAGAAGAAGGGAAGTGGAGAAGTTGCAGACGCTGAACAGCTACCTCGAAATCCCGTAAATGCTGATGATAACGAACGAATATGGCTACTGCTCCGCACTAGTACTTGGATCTGTACACAGAGGTACAGGGAGTAATAATGAGTACGCCAACTCAGTAATAATGAAAATAAATCACAGTCTGAGAATAAGAAACACACAACACAAATACACCAATCCATAAAATAATAAAATGCCACGGCTCAATAAGATATATACAAGTTCAAACCAGTTTCCGTAAAAATTCTTTAAAACAAGTATATTTTCTAGTATTTCTCAGTAAAAGTCCCAAAAATATCAGTTTGAAAATAAAGTGAATCATAATCAAAACTCAGTAAAATATCATCAAAAATCTACCCCTCGGGCCATAATCATCACTCATAATATTCTCTCAGCACCTAACCATCACTCTATAACAGTCACTCGGCACCTCACGGTCACTCAGTATCAGCCCATCGGGCATCCTCATTGTCACTCATGTCTCCCAGTCACTCGGCACTCGGTACTCACACTCAGTAGGTACCTGCACTCACTATGGGTGTGTACAGACTCTGAAGGGGCTCCTACAGCCCAAGCGCTATAAACAAGCCAAATCATGGCATCAATTACTCTCAGGCACTTGCTCTCATATCATAACATACTCACAATATTGGCCCACGGCCTCACTCAGTCAGACACTCTCAACATGCCACTCGGGCCATAAATAAACAGGGTTCTCGACCCAAAACAGTATTTCATTTCAAGAATTAATATCAACAAACGCTGAGTGTCAAAACAATTTATCAGGAAAGACTGAGTGTAAAATCATAATTTCTAAGTGAGGATTATCAGGAAAATAGCCCCCAAGGGGTTAAAACAGATCGGCACTAGGCCCCAAACATGGCTTATAGCCCAATTATATCAAAACATATTAATACTATAAAGAATAGGCTTTAAAAGCAATTTCAGAACTCCATAGTTGCCTAAAAACAAAACATATTTCCAAATTTCCAATTCGTGCACGCCCCACACTCGTCATCCAGTGTGTGCGTCACTCAAAATTCGTGAAAGGATGTAAAGTCCGGGGTTTCATACCATCAGGATAAGATTTAAAGACATTACTTACCTCAAACTAGCCCGAAAAGCTACTCTGCAACCCGCTTGCCTCTCGAATCAACTTCCGAGTGCTCCAAATCTACCAAGATCAGATTTTTATCATCAAATTATCTAAGGGAATGAATTCCAATTGAAAAGTACAAAATCTAGCACAAAATCCGAAATTAGCCAAAACTCGACCCCCGAGCCCGCGTCTCGGAACTCGACAAATTTTATACCAAAATTTTCTTCATCATCTGACGAGTCCCTACATATAAAGATTACTAAAATCGAAGTTCGTTTGACCCCACAACTCGACCCCTAAAGGTCTCATAATCTCAAGTCCTAACTCCATCTTTTTCTACTGATTTTCATGAATTAAACAATGATATTTGATCTTTAATCACATATAATCGAGTATTAGGGCCAAAAATCCTTACCTCAATGAAGAACAATAATTTCCTCTCTTCAAAATCGCCTCAAAAGCTCTCTTTCTGTACAAGAATGGTGAAAAAGTGGGTATTGGTCGCGGAGGATTTATTTTTATACTGTCCAAAATTTTCGCGGTACTGTTCACGCATTTTACTGTTCACCCGAGTACTGTTCATCCGAGTTACTGTTCACCCGAGTTACTGTTCATGCTGCTGTGAAAACAAATGCAGCAGTATTTCTTCTAGTCTAAATTGATCCGTTAACCTTTCGAAATCCACCCGAGGCCCTCGAAAATCTTAACAAATATACCAACACATCCCATAGCATCATTCGAACTTAGTCGAGCCTTCGAAACACCAAAAATAACGTCAAAACACCAAAATCACATCAAATTCAAGCCTATGAACTTTGAAATTCCTAAATTCCACCAACGATGCCGAAACCAACCAAAACACATCCGATTGATCTAAATTTTTGCACACATATCCAAAATGCTATTACGAACCTGTTCCAACTTTCGAAATTCAATTCCGACCCCGATAGCCTATTTTCCACTGCCGATCAAAAATCGCCAAAAACTAACTTTCGCCAATTCAAGCCTAATTTTACACCGGACATCACAAAAATATTCCGAATACACTCATAAGTCCCAAATCACCTAACAAAGCTCTCTGATCCATAAAATCTGCATTCTGAGATAGTTTACCAATAAGTAAACTCTTAGTTGACTTTTTGAACTCTAAAGCTAATTTTAGAGGTTAAGTGTCTTAACTCCTTCTATAACCACTCCGAACCTGAGCTAACCAACTCTAACACATCCTAAAGAGTATAACCAAGAAAAGGCAATAACAGCAAATATAATGCAAATTTTGTGTAATGACCGACCGGGTCGTTACATTCTCCCCCTCTTAAACAAACGTTCGTCCTCGAACGGGTCTAGAAACATACCTGGAGTCTCAAACAAGTGAGGATATCTTTCCTGCACCTCCCGCTCGTTCTCCCAAGTAGCCTCCTCCACTGGCTGACCTCTCCACTGAACCTTCACCGAAGCTATATCCTTGGACCTCAACTTTCTGACCTCGCGAGCCAAAATAGCCACTGGCTCAACCTCATATGACATATCATCCTCGAGTTGAACTGTGCTGAAGTCCAAGACATGAGACGGGTCACCAACATACTTCCCGAGCATCGACACATGAAATACCAGATGAACACTCGACAAGCTAGGTGGCAAGGCAAGTCTGTAAGCCACCTCCCCAACCTTCCAAAGCACCTCAAAAGGACCAATAAACCGAGGACACAGCTTTCCCCTCTTTGCAAACCTCATGACACCCTTCATGGGTGATACCTTCAGCAATACCTTATCACCTTCCATAAACGACACATCCCGAACCTTCCGTTCTGCATAACTCTTCTGCCTAGACTGCGCCGTGCGAAATCGCTCCTGAATCAACTTCACCTTTTCCAACGCATCCTGAATAAAATCTGTGCCCAATAGCTTAGCCTCACCGGGCTCGAACCAACCAATCGGAGATCTACACCTCCTACCATATAAAGCCTCATACGGGGCCATCTGAATATTGGACTGGTAGTTGTTATTATATGCAAACTCCGCTAGTGACAGAAACTGATCCCATGAACCACCAAAATCAATCACACAAGCACGTAACATGTCCTCCAGAATCTGAATAGTCCTTTTCGACTACCCGTCGATCTGAGGATGAAATGCAGTGCTCAACTCTACCTCGGTACCCATACCTCTCTATACAGCCCTCCAAAATTGAGATGTGAACTGTGTGCCTCTGTCAGAAATGATAGAAACTGGAACCCCATGCAATCGGACAATCTCCCTGATGTAGATACTCGCTAACCGCTCCGAAGTATAAGTAATACTGACAGGAATGAAGTGCACAGACTTGGTCAACCTATCCACAATGACCCAAATAGCATTGAAACCCTTCGAAGTCCATGGAAGTCAAACTACAAAGTCCATAGTGATCCGCTCCCACTTCTACTCCGGAATATCTAACCTTTGAAGTAACCCACCTGGTCTCTAGTTCTCATACTTGACTTGCTGGCAGTTGAGACACCGTGCTACATACTCAACAATATCCCTCTTCATCCACCTCCACCAATACTGTTGTCTCAGATCCTGATACATCTTCGCGGCACCCGGATGAATGGAATACCGCGAGCTGTGAGCCTCTGCTAATATCAACTCTCGAAGACCATCCACATTGGTCACACAAATACGACCCTGCATCCTCATAACACTGTCATCACCGATAGTCACATCCCTGGCATCATCTCGACGGACCCTATCCTGAAGTACCAACAAATGTAGATCATCATACTGTCGAGCTCTAATATGATCATAGAGAGAAGACCGAGAAGCCATGCTAGCTAATACCCGCGGAGGATCTGACAAATTTAATCTCACTAACTGTCCCGCTAAAGCCTGAACATCAAGTGCTAACGGTCGCTCTGCTGCTGAAAGGTAATCTAGACTCCCCAAACTCTCGGCTCTGCGACTCAAGGCATCGACCACTACATTGGCCTTTCCCAGGTGATACAAAATAGTAAGGTCATAATACTTGAGAAGCTCCAACCATCTCCTCTGCCGCAAATTCAAATCCTTCAGCCTCAGTAGATACTGCAAGCTACGATGGTCAGTGAAAATCTCACTGTACCCCATACAAGTAATGCTGCCAAATCTTTAAGGCATGAACAATGGCAACTAACTCAAGATCGTGCACTGGATAATTCTTCTCGTGCACCTTCAGCTGTCTAGACGCGTAGGCAATCACCTTACCGTCCTGCATCAATACCGCTCCCAAGCCAACTCTAGAAGCATCACAATAGACTGTGTAAGAACCCCGAACCAGTAGGTAAAACTAGTATTGGAGTTGTGGTCAATGTTGACTTGAGCTTCTGAAAGCTCTCCTCACACTCATCGGACCATCTTAATAGAGCACCCTTCTGGCTCAATCTGGTCAATGGTGAAGCAATAGAAGAGAATCCTTCCACAAAGTGATGGTAATATCCCGCCAAACTAAGGAAACTCCTAACCTCCGTAGCTGAGGACGGCCTGGGTCAACTCTGCACCGCCTCAATCTTCTTCGGATCAACCTGAATATCCTCACTAGACACCACGTGCCCCAAGAAAGCTACTGAACCAGGCCAAAACTCACACTTGGAGAATTTTTCATAAAGCTTCTTCACCCTCAACCTCTGCAACACAATCCTCAAGTGTTGAGCATGTTCCTCCTGGCTACGAGAATAAACCAAGATGTCATCAATGAATACAATGATGAAAGAATCAAGGTAAGGCTGAAACACGTTGTTCATCAATTACATGAACGCGGCTGG
This sequence comes from Nicotiana knightiana, assembly GCA_005239525.1. Lineage (NCBI taxonomy): Eukaryota > Viridiplantae > Streptophyta > Magnoliopsida > Solanales > Solanaceae > Nicotiana > Nicotiana knightiana. Next base: position 22,757 of record ML407344.1, on the reverse strand, counting down.
AGCATTGGTCAATCCAAATGACATAACCAGAAACTCATAATGACCATATCTAGTCCTGAAAGCAGTCTTTGGAATGTCAAAATCCCGAATCTTCAACTGGTGATACCCCGACCTCAAATCAATCTTGGAGAACATCCTAGCTCCCTGAAGCTGATCAAACAAGTCATCAATTCAGGGCAAAGGATACTGGTTCTTCACCGTAACCTTATTCAGCTGCCTATAATCAATGTACATACGCATGGAGCCATCTTTCTTCTTCACAAACAACACTGGTGCACCCCACAGTGACACACTCCGCCGGATGAACCCCTTATCTAAGAGTTCTTGAAGCTGCTCTTTCAATTCTTTCAACTCCGCTGGTGCCATACGGTAAGGTGGAATAGAGATAGGTTGGTGTCTGGCACCAAGTTAATACCAAAATCAATGTCCCTATCAGGTGGCATGCCTGGCAGGTCTGTAGGGANACAGGAACAGAATCAACAGAAGGAGTCTCACTACTAACATCCCTCACAAAAGCAAGATAAGACTCACACCCTTTCTCAACTATACGTTGAGCCTTCAAATAAGAAATCACTCTGCTAGGCACATGCTCTATAGACCCTCTCCACTCAACTCTCGGAACTCCGGGCATAGCCAGAGTCACGTTCTTAGCGTGACAATCAAGAATAGCATGACATGGGGATAACCAATCCATGCCCAGTATCACATCAAAAGCAACCATACTGAGTAACATCACATCCACTCGGGTCTCCACACCCCCAATAGATATAATACACGATCGTTACACACAATCCACAATAATAGTATCGCCCACCGGAGTTAAAACATGAACAGACGTAACTAAAGACACACGGGGCATATTCAAAAAGTGAGCAAAATACGATGAAACATAAGAGTATGTGGAACCAGGGTCAAATAAAACCAAAGCATCACTGTTACAAACTGAGATGGTACCTGTAATCACCACATCTGAGACCATAGCATTAGGCCTAGCCGGAAGTGGATAAATACGTGGCTGGCCTCCACCTACTCGACCTCCCCCTCTTGGGCAGCCTCTAGCTTCCTGACCACCACCCCTGGCTTCCTGAGTAGGTGGTGAAGTGACTGGGGCTGAAGTCGAGGGTTGAACCCTCTGCTGAGATGAACTACCAGTACGACGAGGACACTGCCTCCACCCATGTCCGAACTCTCCACACTCAAAACAACCACTTGGAGCTGGAGATAGAGACTGATGAGAACCCTTGCCACCATGATAACCATCGGATGAACCATGCATAGAAGAACCCTGATATGATGATGCTCTGGAGGAACTCTAAGCTGGAAGGGCACTAAAAGATGAATGTCCTTGATGAGAAATGTGGGGACCCTGCCCCAAAGATGCACCACTGTAAGCCAGGCTAGCTGGTTGTGGAGGTCTAAATGGACGACCTCTACCATGCTGAAACTGTCCTCTAGAAGGGGCACCATTGAAGCTACCTGATCCCCGAGGCCTCTTGGCCTCCCTCTCCTCACGCTCCTGCCTACGAACCGACTCAATGTCCCGAGCAATGTCAACTACCTGCTCAAATGCAGCTCCAGACACTCTCTCCCTGGTCATCAAAATCCGAAGCTGATACGTGAGACCATCTACGAATCTCCCGATCCTCTCCCTATCAGTAGGGACTAACTCAGAAGCATGTCTAGCCAACTCGGAAAACCTCATCTCGTATTGAGTAACTGACAACTCTCCCTGGCGCAGCTGCTCACAATGCCTACGCTGCTCCTCTCTATGGGACTAGGGGACATACTTCTCCAAAATGATCATGGAGAACTGCTGCCAGGTGAGTGGTGCTGAACCAACCGGCCTACGCCTCTCAAATGCCTCCCACCAAGTGAAAGCAGCACCAGCAAATTGAAATGTAGAAAATGAGACCCCACTGGTCTCCAAAATACCCGCAGTTCGTAGTATCCTCTGGCATTTATCCAGAAAACCTTGGGCATCCTCACCCTCTGTGCCGCTGAAAGTCGAAGGCTAAAGTCTACTAAACCTCTCCAACCTCCGCTGCTCATCCTCGGGCATAGCTGGAGCCACATAGTCCTGAACTGGGGTAACCGGCTGGGCTGGGACTAGCCCGGGTGCTTGAATACCCTGTACAGCCTGCTCAGGTTTCCGGGCAGCTGGAGCTTGAATGCCTCCCCTGGCCTGAGCTGCAGTGGCAATAGTAGACATAGCAACTGCCTGAGCCAAACTGGTACACACCGTCAATATCTGAGACAGGGTCTCCTGAAGACCCGGAATAACAATAGGCATTGCCGGTGTCTGATCCTGTCCCGCTAGAGCACCCTCGGCGGAAAACTGATCCTGAATGACAGGGGTATCCTGTGGTACTGTCCCGGCTACTGCGCGGGATGGTCCCCTAACTCCACCACGGCCTCGACCCCTTGTGGGTCTAGCTGGTGTCTGGTCACCCTGATCGGTAGTGCGTGTCCTCACCATCTGTGCGAGAATGAAACAACAGTATTTTAGATTTCAAGAACCAATAGAATGGCACGAAAGAGTTCAAGAAAATGAGATTTTTCCTAATATTTCTGTAGCCTCTCAAAGATAAGTACATATGTCTCCGTACTGATCCGCAAGACTCTACTAAACATGCTCATGATCGTTGAGTCCTATGTAACCTAAAGCTCTGATATTAACTTGTCACGACCCTAAATCCCAACAGGTCGTGATGGCGCCTATCGTGGAACTAGGCTAGCCAACCATCACATAACTACACACTTAGTTTAATCAAATAACGCAATATCATTAAATATCAGCATAGCAAGCATGAAAATTTCCTAAGTCCTTAGGCAAATATAAAATAATCCATTGTCTAAACAATTCCCCCAGGACTGGAATCAACATGGTCACGAGCATCTAAGAATATAACTAACTCTGTTAATGTCTTAATAAATGTCTATGAATCAAATGCTAATACTATAAGAAGAAGGGAAGTGGAGAAGTTGCGGACGCTGAATAGCTACCTCGAAATCTCGTAAATACTACTGATAACGAATGAATATGGCACTGCTCCGCACTAGTACCTGGATCTGTACACAGAGGTACATGGTGTAATGATGAGTACGCCAACTCAGTAGTAATGAAAATAAATGATAGTCTGAGAATAAGAAACACACAGCACAAATACACCAATCCACAAAATAATAAAATGCCACGGCTCAATAAGGTATATAGAAGTTCAAACCAGTTTCCGTAAAAATTCTTTAAAACAAGTATATTTTCCAGTATTTCTCAGTTAAAGTCCCAAAAATATCAGTTTGAAAAACGAAGTGAATCATAATCAAAACTCAGTAAAATATCATCAAAAATCTGCCCCTCGGGCCATAATTATCACTCATAAATATTCCCTCAGCACCTCACCATCACTCTATAACAGTCACTCAGCACCTCACGGGCACTAAGTATCAGCCCCTCGGGCATCCTCACTATCACTCATGCCTCCCAATCACTCGTCACTCGGCACTCGCACTCAGTAGGTACATGCGCTCACTGGGGGTGTGTACAGACTCCGGAGGGGCTCCTACATCCCAAGCGCTATAAACAAGCCAAATCATCGCATCAATCACTCTAAGGAACTCGACCTCTGTCATATCATAACATCCTCACAATATTGGCCCTCGGCCTCACTCAATCAGACGCTCTCAACATGCCACTCGTGCCATAAATAAACAGGGCTCTCGACCCAAAACAGTATTTCATTTGAAGAATTAATATCAACAAGCGCTGAGTGTCAAAACAATTTATCAAGAAAGACTGAGTGTAAAATCATAATTTCTAAGTGAGGAATTATCTAAAAAAATAGCCCCCAAGGGGTTAAAACAGATCGGCACTAGGCCCCAAACATGGGTTACAACCCAATTATATCAAAACATATCAATACTATAAAGAATAGCCTTTAAAAGCAGTTTCACAACTCAATAGTTGCCTAAAAAAGAAACATATTTCCAAATTTCCAATTCGTGCATGCCCCACATTCGTCATCCAGTGTGTGCGTCACTCCAAATCCGTGAAAGAATGTAAAGTCCGGGGTTTCATACCATCAGGACAGGATTTAAAGACATTACTTACCTCAAACTAGCCCGAAAAGCTACTCTGCAACCCGCTTGCCTCTCGAACCAACTTCTGAGTGCTCCAAATCTACCAAGATCAGATTTTTATCATCAAATTATGCTAAGGGAATGAATTCCGATTGAAAATTACCAATTTTAGCACAAAACCCGAAATTAACCAAAATCCGACCCCCAGGCCCGCGTCTCGGAGCTCAACAAATTTTATATCAAAATTTTCTTCATCATCTCGCGAGTCCGTACATATAAAGAACGCTAAAATCGGAGTTCGTTTGATCCCTTAAGGTCTTATAATATCAAGCCCTAACTCCATCTTTTTCTACTGATTTTCATGAATTAAACACTGATATTTGATCCTTAATCACATATAATCGAGTATTAGGGTCCAAAATCCTTACCTCAATGAAGAACAATGATTTCCTCTCTTCAAAATCGCCTCAAAAGCTCTATTTCCGTACAAAAATGATGAAAAAGTGGGTATTGGTCGAGGATGGTTTATTTTATACTGTCCAGAATTTTTCCGGTACTGTTCACGGATTTTACTGTTCACCGAGTTACTGTTCACCCGAGTTACTGTTCACCCTTATGAAAAAAAATGCAGCAGTTTTTCTTCTAGTCTAAATTGATCCGTTAACCTTTCGAAATCCACCCGAGGCCCTAGGAAATCTCAAAAAATATACCAACACGTCCCATAACATCATTCGAACTTAGTCGAGCCTTCGAAATACCAAAAACAACATCAAAACAACAAAATCACATCAAATTCAAGCCTATGAACTTTGAAATTCCTAAATTCCACCAACGACGCTGAAACCAACCAAAACACATCCGATTGACCTGAAAAATTTGCACACATATCTAAAATGCTATTACGAACCTGTTCCAACTTCCGGAATTCTATTCCGATCCCAGTAGACTATTTTTCATTGCCGATCGGAAATCGCCAAAAACTAACTTTCGCCAATTCAAGCCTAATTCTACACCAGACATCACAAAAATATTTCGAACACACTCCTAAGTCCCAAATCACCTAACGAAGCTATCCGAGCCATAAAATTCACATTCCGAGATTGTTTACCAATAAGTCAACTCTTAGTTGACTCTTTCAACTCTAAAGCTATTTTTAGAGGCTAAGTGTCTTAACTCCTTCTATAACCACTCCGAACCTGAGCTAACCAACTCTAACACATCCTAAACAGTATAACCAACCTATGACAAGGCAATAACAGCAAATATAATGCAAATTATGTGTAACGACTGACCGGGTTGTTACAGATCAGCAGTGATTTGCGGTCATTTGATCGCTTTTGCAAATATCCAATGTTCGCATTTGCGAGCCTGGCATCGCAATTGAGGAGCTTTCTTTAGCGATGAATTATTCGCATTTGCGGTGTTCACATTTGCGAGTCCCAGGTCGCATTTGTGACACCTACGACTGGACAAAAAACTGAGGGACGGTATTTTTAGCCTTATTTTTATATTTTGGAATCCTAGAATCAGTATGAGGCAATTTCGAAGAAGAAATTTCATCTACAAACTTTGGGTAAGTGATTCTAATCCCTTCTTATCATATTCCTTTAATTTATCTTAGATTTTAACATCAAAATCATGTGAATCAAAGTAAAAAATTGTGAAACCTTGTCAAATTTTTGAAAAATAAGAAATTGAGTTTTGGGAGTCGATTTGGACTCGGATTTTGAAACTAATCATATATATGAACTCATAGGGTCATGGGTAGTCGGAATGTATCATTGGACCCGAATTTTGCCCGGACAGGCCCCGGGTTAACTTTTGTTGATTTTTTGAGAAAAGTATAAACATCTTAGCTTTATCTATTGTAATTAATTTCCCTAGCATTATTTGATGATATTAAGTCGATTTTAGTTAGATTCTGTCGGTTGGGGGCAAATTTTAGAGGAAAAGCCGCAATTGAGCTTTGATTTGATTGCGGATCGAGGTAAATATTAGATCTAACCTTGATTTGAGGGAATTAGGAATCTTTACATTATGTGATATGTGGATTACGTGATAAAACAATGTATATGCGAGGTGAAGTGTATATGCATCGTTAAGATATTTTTTTCCATGTTTCTTGTTATTTCATGATTTATCTTATTCCATGTCTTAACTGTTACATGCTTTAATTGCTTTCTATGCCGTAATTTGCTATTCATCATTTAATTATTCTTGTATTGAATTATTCGTTACTTCCATAACTTCGTGCTTATTTGCTACTTGCTTTAATTGTTTGACTTGCACACCTTAATTGTCACATGCCTTACTTGTCTTGTTGTTTTTGTAATGTTTGTTGCATTCTTTTGATTATTATGTGGTTCCTTTATTGCCTTGTACTGATACCCTTTGATTGTAGAAAATTCTTGTAAATTGAGTTATTTGATTGTTTATGTTTATTGAAATTGTTTGTGTTTGCATGCTACAACGGTTTGTGATATGGTGGAATAAGAGGGGATTATGATATTAATAAATGATGATATGATGGGATCGGATTGCGCGTCACAACAGTTTGTGTACGTAATAATTGATATTGATAAATGATGATACTGTAGAATAAGGGCGGATTATGATATTGATTTATGGTGATATGGTGGGATCGAGTTGTGCGCCGCAACGGATTCTTCTCGTTAATTATACTTGATATTGATAAATGATGCTATGGTGAAATAAGGGAGGATTGTGAGTATGGTGGGATCGTGTTGCGCGTCGTAACGGATTGTGTAGGTTGTACTTGTTATTGTTGTTGTGTTAGTTTCAGCTCTTTTTATATGAGATTATGATGTTTGTTGTTTTGGGCTTTCTGATAGTGAGTTTGAGTCCGTTGTCATAAATTAACTATGTTACTTTAATTTTTAGTTTTCTTTCCCTGTTATTATTAATAATATGTACAGGTTATTGTAATTCGCCCCCTTTAGCCTCGTCAATACTTCGTCGAGGTTAGGCTCGGTACTTACAGAGTACATGTGATCTGTTGTACTCATACTACACTTTGCATTTCTTGTGCAGATACCGGGGTGGGTCCTAACGGCGTTCAGTAGCTTTTGTTCTAATCCAGTTGTTGACAGAGACTTCAGGTACAGCTGCGCGCACAACGTTCGCAGCCTTGAAGTCCCCTTCCCTCCTATCCTTACTGTTTTTCTGAGTTTCAAAATAGTGTATTTTATTCATGCCATATTTGTAGCATTCTAGATGTTCATGTACTTGTGACACCAGTTTTTGGGTTATGTTTAGACTCGTATTTCTATATTATCATGCTATGCTCCAGACTTATATCACCTTCATTGTTATTATCCCGTCATAAATTGTTAAAATCAGTAAATTTCCTGTTCACGTCGGCTTGCCTAGTAAATAGATCTTAGACAGTAATGTAACCCCGAAGTTGAGATTCCAGATTGTGACAATAAATTTAAAAAGTTTTGTTTTCTTATTTAGACACCATACTCAATCAAACTAACTCACGTAAATTAAAATGGGTGGATTAACGTTTTTTAAGGAATTTGCCGGAGAGGGGCGGGCTATTCTGTGTCTTCGAATATTCCTCCTCTCTATTGACATTATTATTTATTAGGCACACCTTTCAAGACTAAGCTTCAACTAACGAATACTTATTTGGTAGTGTGTTTCATCTACTTCTGCTCAAGTCATAATTTTAAGTGAGGAAGACATAGTATAACCCCTTCCAAAATTTAATTTTTTAGGTACTTTGGCCCTTTAACATTTTCTCTTCCACATTTTGCATTTACGACTTCCCATCTCCTCTGCCGTTACCCTTTGCTGAACCTAACACTGTTAAACTACTGTCAATGCAGAGACTAAAATCAAACATTAATGTTATTTTAAGGTCAAAATTGCTAAGTCATATAATATGTGGACTAAAATCGTAATTTAGTAGAAATATAGAGACCAAAAATATTATCTTTCCTTCTAGAATAGTACCCCAACCATGACGTGCACCGTGTAATTAAATAGCCATATCCGGACTACTGGTTGGAGAAAATTGCATTGTGAAGAGAAAAATGGAGTGAAATTAAACAAAACGTTGCTTTCTAAGATGGAAGAGATATTTGAAAAATACTATAATAAACCAACAAGTGACTATGGGAAGATAAAAAAGGAAGTTTGATGTGAAATTTGGGACGTTTTTGTTTTCCTTTTGTCGAGTTTGGTCTATATTAAACGTAAGATTATTTTTGTGTTTAGGGTCTCATGTGGTCTAGTTGGCTTTGTCTTGTCCATTTGTAGCTTGTTTAGCCAATTTTTTGAAAAATTAGAAGTTCCTTTGTCAAAACGAAAACATACTTTTTTAACTTTGAAAGTCAGGCCATTGGCCTTACTTTGAGGAACGAAATACCTAACTGATTATGTTCATGAATATATACAACTCGTAGATATTTTCTTTCACAACACCTAGATGAAAGTTGACCTTCTCTCAGTCCCAAAATACTTGTCATTTTTTGGGTTGTCGAGAGTTAATTTGATTAATTTTTGTAGTTAAATTTGATTAGATTAATTTAATATTTTAAAATTTAAATATTCAAACACTATATAAAAGTACTATAATGTGTAATTTTTCTCATGTAATTATAGTTGAAAAATACATATCCAAATTAGGGGTGTTCATCGGTCGGTATGGTACAGTATTTAGATAATTCGGTACGGTATTTTTATTATTCGGTTTTCTAAAATGCTATACCAATACCGTACCTAATTACATTCGGTATGGTTCGGTTTTTCGCCTTTCTTCGGTTTGTTCGGTACGGTAACTTCAGTTTGTTCGGCTCTAAAGCAACTTTTTGAATAATATCAAAATTAAATTATAATCAAGTGTGTGGAAGAGCTGACTCAATGAAGGTTCACATTATCCATTTGGAAGTTTAGCTGTCCAGAACATAGAAGCGAAGCAGAGTACTCTGTTGTCCAGAATTCTATCTTATTAGCAACATAAATCAGCAACATATGAAGGCTTTGGACATACCCTTCCCTCTGCCTCAACACCTATGTAGCTATCATAAATGAAAACAATTTGGCACTATCATATTTTTAATAACTAAGCGAAGGTCTAAGAAAATCATTTTTGGTCCATACTTGAACTCAAGCTGGAGATAAGTCCAATAGGACATAGTAATTTACTGCCTTTGTAGTTTGCTCTATAATATTTGTCCACTCGATGTTTTCCTGACTAATAACGTTTATATCAACAATTGTGATGTTTCAATAATACGTGACAATTACCATCAAATAATTAAAAATTAAGGAAGAGAACAAATTGTGTAGTCTCTCTTTTATCCATCAACAGGTATTGATCTTCAATTCCTCCACATCAGATACCCAAATGATATCATGAGCCCCCAAAAAAGACACAAATAACTAGCCCAGGCAAGTACTTGCCTAAATTAACAATTTTTATCTATAAATCAGCAAAATATGATATAATTTAGTAGGTATTTTGGGTACGATATTCGATATTTCGTTATTTTATTTTTAAATTCCAAATATTTTAAAATTTTAAACCAAATACCAAAAGTTTCGATTTCGGTATGATAATTCGGTATTTACCAAATTATGCACAGCCCTAATTCAAATATTGATCGAAGTCCATGTAATTTGAATCTCGAGAAGCGAAAAGTGATAAATATTTTGGCAAAGGAAGGAGTAAATATTAGCAAAGCAATAGCGGTGGCCATGAAACTCTTATATTCTTTAATTATTATTATTATTATTATTTAACTGTGATTTCATGAATTGTAACGTTGAATTAGACATGCAAAATGAGCATTTACTAGAAACTGCAAATATTTCAAGTGTTATATTACGGATTTAAGAGCAACATCAGAAATTTCAAAGAAAGAGATCCTTTTCACAAACATAATGAAAGTAGTAACGAAAGGAAAACGACGTACATTATTTTGTACAAAAAATAAAATAAAAATAAAAACTGTTTATCCTTATAACCATGAATAATAAATCAAACAGATTCAGTATGCGTATTTGTCATCTCAGCTTCTGGACTGTTATTCTTTTGCTTCCTTGTTTGTCTGAACTCTCCATAGAAGTATGAAACAAAACCCCAAAGAGAAAGAAAAAGAGCAAGACCCTTTTCACCTGAAAATTTTTCTTTAAAGAAAATTACCGCTAATACCTCAGTAACGGGAAGTAAAACTGCGATCATAACCCCAGACATCAAAGAAGAAGAGCAGTAAATAACTCCAATAATACCCACGAAGAAGCACTGCCAAATAGCGGCAGTACATACTACCACGGTATAATATCTAGCTTCTCCGAGGTTAAATTGGCTTGCCTCCCTTGACATTGCCTGCAAATTTCAATCAATATCTTAATCCTTAACCTTTAAAGAGATTCTCTGTAGCTAAAATAAAACTTTGTAATCCCTTTTCTAAAAAGAATGGAACGATTTTCATATTAGTAATTAGTTTAAAAGAATATCACAATTTTAAATTTGAAAATAACTTAACTACATTTTTTTTTTTATGCTTAGTGACAATATTTTATAGCCACACAAGAAACATTAAAGATCACAAAGGTCTTAGAGCCACAAATTTTATGACATGTTTATGGTGTAATTTTAACTGTGTTATAACAGTGTGAGCCAATAAAAGCTTCTTATTAAGATTAAATTAGAATTTTAAATTTAAATTCTTTCCTAAAATATAAATGTATTTTGTTTGAACCAAACTAGTAAGGAAAAGATTTAAATCATTTTCACACTTATAGTGTAAAGTTCTTAAAGATTTAAGTTATTTACACACTTACAATGTAAAGTTCTTTTAAACTATTAATGTAGTGTAGCTTGTGATGACACGTCAATAGCTATTTTTATGATGTTACCGATTAGTATATCATAAAAATTAACTGTAATGATCTCATAACTTACTTAATTAAATAAAAAATTATTACTTGACGATGCACAAAATTTAATCACAAAAAATAATAGTGTCATACAAACTGCGACAAAGTGAATAAGATGCATGTATAGAAACGAGTTACAGTGGAAGAAAAAATACCTGAAAGTCTTTATTGACGATCATTCCTATGGTGCAAAAGGCAGTAGCAGTAAAAGACATGATCATCTGAATTTCCAACACCAGCGTAGCAGTAATAGCTTGTTTTGCCTTCATGTAAATCAATTCAATACAAGGCAAAATGCCTCCATACAAAGCTGCTGCTAGAAGTGTCATCATAAAACCAATAATATATTCTTTACTTGTCACGCCCTCTGGTCGATCACCATTAGATCGAATACCCAATAAAACAGCACCAACTGTTAGTAAAACCACTGCATTGATAGAGAAGGGTGTTAACTTCAACTTCACTATGAAGAAAGCACCTATTGCCGTGAAGGCAAGTTGAGCAGCAAGAAGAAGTGAAGAGGTTGATACGGGGAGTTTTGACCCGCCCCACGAATAGAGAAAATCGTCAAGACCAGTGGCAACGCCAATAGCAGATGCTGCAATAAAAATTCGGGGTGTCATCAAGTAAAACTTGGCATTTGAGCCTTCAATTTTTCGACGATAATAGTATAGGATGGAAAGAGGTATAAGGGTGAGTGGCCATCCACCAGTTTGTAACCAACTGCTAAGCCATATTCTTGAACCTCCCTCGACATAATATAGACGCATCATTAGAGGACCACCACATATGCCAACAGCAAGCACTAAGCAGCTAATCAACAGGATGATTCTCCTCATGTTGGTGCTTAATCCTGGATGTTCCATATTTGTTTTCTAAAGATTTGGATATTAAATATTTGGAGTATTCTGTTACTCAGGCTGAAATGCCTTTCTTCTAACTCCAAAGGTTTGGATTTTTGGACTTGTTGCAGTGATGAGATGTGTAGCCTGCTATTTATAATTGAGAAGTGACCCCACAAACAATAAGTTAGCTTAAACGAAGAATCAACATAATAATTACATTTACAGCAGTATTAATAATGTTCTTATGTTTCACAAGGGAAGTTTATTACAATTAAAAAATATATTAGAGCAAAGACTAAATAAGCAATGATTGTGAGCAGTTTTGATATTAAATTGAAGCGTTGAATTTCAAGAAAAAAACTAGTGTGCCCACCATGGCCTCTGCCGCGTAAATAGCCGTAACCACGCTACTGGTTGACGTAAATTTTCGCACTTCTACTTCTGAAGAGAAAGTTATGGATTTAAATTAATAAAGATGTGGGACAAACGTGGATATTAATTAACTTTGTTTGACTTGAATAATTATGAGTAGCCACCCATATGCCAACTTTGTTCCAATTGAATACACATAATACATAAATAGGCTTCAAACTTGGCTTCAACTGGCAACTGGCAACTGGCAACTGGTAAGTATACCCTCCGATTTTGGGGTGTATAAATACATACCTCAACTTGTATAAAGTTGAATATGTAAACACAAATACTGACGTGATACATAAATTTTGAAAGTGTATAGATGATTATTTGATAAGTTGGAGCGTTAAACTAATAAAGTAAAAACAAATTGAGGTGTTTATTTGTATACACCCAAAATTGGAAGGTATATTTGTCAGCTTAAACCAAGTTTGAGGGCCTCTTCAGAGGCGGATCTAGTGTGAAAGCGACGTGGAGTAGAAATTTATGTGTAAAAAATCATTAAAATTGTAAAAATAATAGATTTGAACACATAACTTTAAATATATAATGGGTTCAATATTAAAAATCTTAAAAATTAAATCCATAGAATATAAATCCTGGATCTGTCTCTCGATCTCTTCATGTATTATGCCAATTGAATAATTTATGCCAACAATAACAACTTTGGTTTTCTGTCTTACTCCCACTCCCCCACCTCCACCTAACTTGGAGTTGACTTCTTTTTCTTTATAATTAAACAAACGACGTGAAGCTCGTGGATATATTTCTATTCGGAGTATAGCTATATGACTTTTTGAAGGACACAACGATCTGAAACCATTTTCTGTATTTACAAAATATTTCCACAGCTTTTTCTTATCTTTTTCTTTTTAAAATAAAAAAAATACTCCTCACGTTTTGACAGATCAAAAATTTATTGCATTCTCTTTTTTTCTTCTTTTTGAATGTCCCAATGATACTCTTTTCCACAAATATCGGAGTTGACTTTAAAATTGCATCAGCTAGTTGCTTGAACGACGTTCTTAGAGTCAGCTTAAATTTAGCATCAGTAGCTGTCCCATTGTACAATTTTTCAAGCAATCCTTTTCTATATAGTCTGGAGATATTCGTGTTTCTTGTTTTTTATACGTCTTGAGGGGGTATTCTCTGTAGAGTATTATCCATGGAGTCTCCATAACCTTTTTTAAAAAGTGAGCGGCTGTATTTTATTAATGAAAATCCCAAAAGAAGGAACAAATTAAATTTCTTCGTCAGAAAAATAATCCACATTATCCACTGATAGATTATCAATTTATTCATTCCTTGTTTTGTTATAAAGGAATTGATAGTTTTGATACCATATAGAAGAAACAAACTGTATAAAATGTTGGCTAACGAAAATGCGGAGTATTTATTAGGGTTATGGTGATTATTAAATAGGGCATTCGCACGGTTCAAAGAAAAAAGTCTTAGAAATTATGAAATGCGTGCTTTAACTTGAGCTTTAACAAAGCTACATCAGTAATTTTACTGTTATTTTTTGGTCGGTGTGATGATTGATAATAATGCAGCCACGTGCATGATTTTCACGTACATATACCGTTTAAGTTTTACGTATGGTTGGTATAAAAATATTCACAAAATCAGGTCACTTATAACATCATTACATGTAAATCTCTATGATAAGTATTAAGTGATGGGTAACTAGTTAAATATGATAATTAACATGCTATAACATTATTAAATATGAAATAGTCAGCAGAACTATATAAACGATCAAGGAGACATAATATATGATGATCTTGGCTAAGTGACAATATAACTCGAAAGATTAAGTTCATAAGAGCATACTAATCTTCGAATTTAGGGTGAAATACCCATGTAGCTCCCACAGCCAAAGCAACAAAAATTGCCTAGAATTTTTTTTCTATTATTCAGCTCCAGTAGAAGTGATTAATTGCATACAGAATTGAAGTACGACTTGACATTAATATATTTTCTATTGATCAGCTATGCATGCAAACCTCTAAATCATGAAAACAGAAATATTGGTTCTTGCACTGTGTAAGTGGCAAAGTTAGAAAGTCAGTTATATATGTACAGTTACTAACACCTAATATCGGTATTCTATAATTTCGAACCTCATTTAGTGACTATCTTAGATGCCCTTGTTTGAATATTGGTTGAAACGTTAATTGCAAGTGAAAAATTGGTAGAATAAGAATACTGAGAGAAGATTCTTACCAGTTGGAACCTATTCAGTCGCAGTTCGAGCTGGTCTCTGATAGGATAGCCAAAACTCCTCTTTGGGTTGGGTCAGGCCCAGCTGCAGTAGTAAAAATTACACGGGGCGTCCTATTTGGTCGCCTCCATTTAACCTATGCTCATATTTTTAAAATTATTTAACTTATACCCTAATTTTGACAACTTCAGGCGCCTCCTTCTTCCTGCTACTGTGCATAACTTCAGCTTATTTAGTGCTGAAGTTTTTACAAATGAACTAAATAACTTCAACATCTTCTGCTGAAGTTTTTGAAAAAGCTTTATGATAAAACTATTGAATCCAGGACAAAACTTCAGCTAAAACATGTTGAAGTTCGACAAATAGAGAATAAAACTTCAGCTAATAGAATACTTAAGTTCAGTCGTCTACTAGAATGCTGAAGTTTGCGTGATCGCATTTGCTACTTCAGGCCCGTATACCTGAAGTTTAGGCGAAAAATGGGTATGCTTGCAATATTTTTTGCAAAACGGGTATAAGTTAAAACGTGACCCAAAAAGCGGGATAGATGCAAATGCCCCGCTGCAGTATGGTTAGGGAAAGGGCCTCTTTTGGCGAGATGGTAGAAATGACGCCAGGAAGGGGTTCATAAAAGAGAAATTTTCGAAAACCACTATGTTTTAGTGATTATTAGCTTGTCATAGCTACTATTTACTAAATTACTTTCTATAGCTATGTTTTAACTTGTTATAGAGTGTATTCGATGTATTTAAGCTAATGTATTCATGAATACAATAGGAAAAGTCGGTGAAAAAAAGGGATTTACAGCTAACGTATAGACTGTATTCATATATATTGGCGAACTGTATTCGTGAATACAGTAACAGAATTTGCAAAAAAAAAAAAAGGGATTCAACTGTTTAAAAACGGTAAGTGAATCAATTAACGTGACAGCCTCCTAATATAACTCAACAAACTCAATTATAACACACAAAATTTGTATTTCCAGTTATAGAAAAGATTCTCAACCGAAAAACACCCCAAAAACATAGCAATCTTCAGAGATTCAATCCATCCTTTCTTTTTTTAGTGGTATCTTTACTAAAATATTTTTTAGTGGTATCTTTACAAATAGATTTATATATTGATGTTATATAATTACATTGAATACAGTTAAATACATAAAAATATATTGAATATATGAAATATAGCAGGTCATCTATAGTGCAAAAATATATGAATACATACTGTAGATACATTTGAATACATATGTACATCTGAACACATAAATTATATTAATTAAAAAAAAATATGAATACATTCTACAATACATTGAATACATATTGCTAAATATATAATGCTGAAAAAACAGTGAAACGAAGTGAAGCTTTGAAATTATATAATTACATTGAATACAGTTAAATACAGTGAATATATTGAAAAGGTAGAAAAAACTAAAGACAGTGAATACAATGAAATACATGAAATACAGCGAGATATATTGAAATACAATGAAAAAAAGGTAACAGACTATTCAAGTTCCACAACCCCAAACTCCGTCCCCAATCCACCTATATCCAGTCCGCCACCATGTGGGGCATCGTTACCAGTACCAGCGCCCTCTCAGTCGTCTAGGTAGTGAATCTCTCATTTCTGCTTTGAAAATTTTGAGATCTGCACTTGTATTTCTCCAGATCTTTGTTTCTCCTTTATCTTTTATTTTTCAAATCTTTGTTTCTACTTACCATAACACTTTAGAGCAAAAAAGTTGAATGCATCACAACAAGGAAGGGGGAAGTGGTCACTGGCCAGATCTGTCGTTGGCAGAACACAGCCCCTGTTAGGGTTTCTAAAAGCAGGGGAGGAAAAAATTAGGGGGAAAAGAGAAGAAAGAGGAAAGAGAAAGGAGGAGAAGGGGGAAGAGAGAGGGATAGAGAAGTTTACTTCCTATACAGTAATTTTGTGAGAGAAAAAAAAAGAAAAAATAAGAGAGAAAAATAATGAACAGCGTATTTAATGGCTTAAAGGTAGGAAGTAGCCATAAATAGATATTTTACTATAAAAATTAAAAGGTAGTTGTAGGAGATAACTTTTTAAAAGGGTATTTCTTTATAATAAATAAGGTATCAACATTTGGTATAGGAGGTAATATTTCCTTCATAAGAACCCGAAAAATCGAACCAAACCGACCAAAAAAATCGATACTTTTTAAGTTTGGTTTGGTTTTGGTTTTAAATTTTAAAAATCGATCAAATTTGGTTTGTTTTTAGTTTTAATAAAAAAATAACCGGAAAAAAATCGAACCAAACCGACTATAAAGTAGCTATTTAAATTTATTATTACACACACACACACACACACACACACACACACATATATATATATATATATATATATATATATATATATATATATATAAAGTTTCTAAAATTTTATGGTACATATTAGTCATTTGTATTTTTAGTCTAGTTCTTTGCTATTATAATAATCTAATTCTTTGCCTTCTAGTTTGATTGGTAGTTTTATTTTGCCAAGTATAAGAATTTATTTCATATTAAAAATAATCGATTTTAATTGAGTACTTAAATTATTCATCAGTACTTAAGTCAATTACCATCCATATATCTTTGTAAATGATAGATTTGTCAAAGAGAAATTGGTTCGATAGCGTTACATTGAAAATGTAGTCGCCGGAATATGCGTGCGTTTGGTAGTGTATGTCTCATATTTAAGAAAAAATCGACAAAAATCGAATCGATAAAAAACTGACGTAATTGGTTCGGTTTGGTTCCAATATTTGAAAAATCGACTTACTTGGTTTAGTTTATTTTTAGAGAAAAATTGACTCAAACCGAACCATGAACACTCCTAACGCCAGATAGCCACTCTAATGGCTTAATATTTAGGAATTAGCAAGTGTGTCCTGAATTTTAATTTTTCAGTTCAATTTTTTGGGACAAAAATATCCTAAATTATCCTGAAGTTAAGATTTTTAGTTTAAAATTTCAGGATAAATAAGTACTGGTTAATCTCTAAATAACATCCATGAGAATGACTAACTATGCACTTGCCCCTTGGCATTTGAGGAGTTGGGTTGGCTTGATCCACTTGCCAAATTTAGTGATAATCAAGAGATTTTTACCTATATGTACTACATTACAAACTTATTTACCCTTAATAATTAGATTTTGACTTAACTACAAGTTGTATACAATGTTATATACAGATTAGTATTAGTGTGTATCCTTTTATATTGGAAATTGAATAAGTAATATCAGTTATTTCTCCATCCCTTTATACACGCTCTCTCTCTCTCTCTCTCTCTCTCTCTCTCTCTCTCTCTCTCTCTTCTTTTCCCAAATTTTCTTCCTTCAATGCTCTCTACTTTTTATCCTTTCATGCTATACAGAGTTTTAATGGAATTCATCAATGGATTTCAATCTCTCTCTCTCTTCTTTTCCCAAATTTTCTTCCTTCAATGCTCTCTACTTTTTATCCTTTCATGCTATACAGAGTTTTAATGGAATTCATCAATGGATTTTAATTATTTTACTATGGAGTTTTATCTTAGCAATTTTCTTTCATGTTGTACAAATATTGGTGTCCGAATTGAAATTCCCAATCAATAAATTTTGAAGGTGTTTGACTCTTCACCATTGACAGCCATTAAAAAGTTTCGAAGCTTTGAGTTCAAATTCGGAATTTCAAAAATTATTATTTGTTTGAATTGGGTATTGCTGCAAACAATTGAGAATATTCTTTGGAGCTTATATCTCAATTTTGAGGGTATTTTGTGTTTGTATTCTATTGTAGTTATATATTTTTTTTAATTAAAATATAGTATGAAAGTTGAAAAATAGTTGCATACATTGTGTAAAATTTGTGTTTAGGTTATAAATAATATATTTTCATGTAAAGTTCTTGATATGTATCAAAATTATATTAAGAGAGGAAGTATTGATTGGAATTTTCGAGAGGAAGAAGAACATACCACTTACAAAATATATACAAATTATATACAACATACATACAAAAGATATATTGTATAAATTTGTATGAAGATTATATTAAAGTTGTATGATGTTGTAGTTGTATTTAACTAGATAAAAATGATGTATGAATATTATGGATACGTTATAAATAAGTTGTATACTATATAATTAGTTGTATAAAATTTATTTTTAGTTTATATGTTTTTGTAGATGTATCATATTTGTATCATATTTGAATTTTCAGGCATTCTACTTGTCTAGTTTAGGTGTTGGCTATCGTCAGTGTTGATAAGTAGGGATTTTGACTACTTATTAGCGTCTTTTAGCTTTTGTTTTAGTCCAAAAGCGTTTAATTGTGTTCCCGAAAACTAATGAAATGTGCTTAATTGCAGCAATATTGGAAGATGAAATCCAGCTCAAGAAGGAGTAATTTGAACTCAAGGACATAAAAGGCACATAAGCTCAGACGTGCGGACTGCGGCCGCAGATTATGAAGGAAAAGTCAGCAGAGTTTGGTGCAAAGTGCGGTCCGCACATGAATTGTGCGGCCGCAAAAGCTGGGCCAGGAGAAAAGTTCAGAGAATATGCATTCCAAGTCCATCAAAAGTGTGAACCGCACAAGAATTGTGCGGCCGCAGAAGAAGTGTTATGCGGCCGCAGATGTAAAAGCGCGGACCGCAGAAGGGCAAGATGCGGTTGCAGTTACAAATCTACAGACCGTAGAAAGAGTGCCATGCAACCGCAGATGAGAATTATGCGGCCGCAGAACTTCCAATCCTGACTTAAAGGCAAGTGCAGACCGCACATGGAATTGCACAGCCGCAGAACCTCCCGAAGGGCATTTTTGTCTGAAATTTTCAGCCCTGTATTAATAGACGAGTTTCACAATTTTAGGTCAATATTTGACATCATCTGCTACAACAGTCGTTTTCTTTTACTTCTTTTAGTAGTTTATCATATTTTGAGCTATTTTAACATAGATTTTATCATTTTAATCTTGCAATATGAGTTTAATTATCATTTCTTCTTCTATTTTTTTAATTTCAAGCAAGAGTATCTAGATTTTTACTAGAGTTGTGACCCAACCCTAGTGTGTAAACCTTATGGGTGTTTAGTTTAATGCTTGTTTATGGTTGGGTGTTTGTTATTTAGCCTTGTTCATGCTTTATTTTGTGGAATTAATGGTTGCAAATATTAGTTCATGCCTATTTGACTTGGTCTCTACTTGAGAAAGAGAGAATTAGTCTAGGAAAACTTGGCTAACAAGAAATTGGGTCAATCGAGATATTGATAACCCCAAGTAAAGGGTTAAACCTAGAGATAGTAATAACCCGACTTGAGCTTTTATCAGCCGTTTTGTTCAATACCCATTTGGACTTGAGAAATCCAAATTGGAAAAAATCACTCTTTGACCGAGAGGTATTGAGTGGGTAATTTAGTGTTGATAGCTAAATACACCCCCTAATCAATAAAACAAGCATTAAGGTTTATATCCCATTAGTCAAACACCTGGGTGAATGTCATAGACCTAGGCTATTACAACATTTGAAAAACAACAAAAACAATATCTTAGTTTTATTTCTCAACTTTTCAAACATAGATTTAAATTAGACTTTAAAACAACTAAATTTTTTGGAACTGTAAATTAGGATAATCAAACTCAAACACTACGATATATACTCCTAACTCCCATCTATAGCTCCCTACAGAATTCTACCCCAACTCTTGTTGGGTACTATTATTTTTTCGACCGTTTCATGACCTCGAATTCAGGTGTGAAATTGGACGAGATCAATTTTTGGCATCGTTGCCGGGGAGCTAAAAAATGGTGTTAGCTATATATTTAGGTGTGTTTTTGGGAATATCTTCTTTTGCTTCCTTGTTACTAACGTGTTGAGAAATTGTAGGTACAATCGTGGCGAACAATGAGCTCAGAAACATAGCTTTGGCAGATGTGTACGTTGAGGATAATCAAATGGATGAGGTCCCTCTTGAACCTCAATCCAATAGATGAGGCCGATCGCCTCAAGAAAATGTTCCCGCTCCACCTCCACCTTCACCACGAGTGGCTCCACACCGGGTGTTGCCGAATGAAGGGTATGCAAGTGCTATAGTTCCTCCCCGTATTAGGGCGGAAAACTTTCAAATAACCAATGTGATGCTAAATTTTCTTGAGCAACGAGGGTTCTTCATTGGTGCACCAATTCAAAATGCATATAAACACTTGAAAGGGTTCATCAATACGTGTTGGGGGAGTAAACAAACAAATGTCTCCAAGTATGCTTTGAGGCTAAGGCTTTTTCCCTTCTCTCTACCGGGGAAAGCTTTAGATTGGTTGTAACGTTTGCCAAATCATTCCATTCATACTTGGGATGAACTAACGGAAAAATTTATTTCTAAGTACTTCTCTCCCGGGCACATGGCTATTCTTCGGGATGAGATTCTAGTATTCAAGTAAGAGCCTAATGAACCCCTATACGAGATATGGGAAGGTATATAACAATGGTGAAATAGTGCCCCAACAACGATATGAAAGAGAAATGATTCAACAAACTTTCTATTGGGGGATCAATAGAACCAACCAATGTATAGTGAATCAACTTGCCGGTGGGAACTTCCTGACTACGCCTTATGCTGAGGCATGTGATATTTTGGATGGGATGGCAGATACTTCATCGGCGTGGCAATCTCGGGCCAATGTTCCACAAGGTGATCCAAATGTGTTCTTCTTCACACAGGGTTGAATGACCATGGTCAAGCCATAGCCGAGTTGAAAACCACCATGAACCAATTGGAAAAGGCTCAACTTCAACAAGTGCAAAACCCAAGGAGAGTCAATGCAATAAAGGGAGTAAATATGATGGTGAACAAGAGAAGAACAAGAAGTCCACAACTGCAACAAAGAGTGGACAATTTTGTGCAAGATGATAGTGGATTTGATCAAGGTGATTCTTATAATGACCAAGAGGAAGAGGTCCAATATGTGAACAACTTTCAAGGTCAAAGAAACAACTTCCAAGGCCCAAGCCAACAACAATGGAGACCTCAAAATACTCAAGGCAATTGGAATTCTCACAACCAAGTTAATTGGAGTGGTGGAAACAATCAAAGCAATTGAATAACAATAACCATCAAGGCAATTTGAGTGGAAGAAATAATCAAGGGAATTGACATAACAACAATAACCAAGGTAATTGGGGAGGCAACAACCAAGGCGGGTGGAGTAACAATCAAGGAAATCGGGGGTCGGGCGTTCAAAGGCCCCCAATGTATCAACAACCGAGAAACCCACCTCCTTATCCTTACCATGGTCCTAGTTCTTCCAACAATGAAATGGGTCGTATTGAAAACATGTTCAAGAAAATGATGGAGAAGAATGCCAATTTTGATGCCCAACTTGCTTCACACAACACATCGATCCGAAACATAGAAGTGGAAATGGGGAAAGTCTCTCAAGCTTTAAATTCTCATCATAAGGGGGCACTACCAAGTGACACGGTGGTGAACCCAAAGGGTGGGAACAACACGGGGCATGCCATGGCCGTTACTACAAGAAGAGGAAGAGGTGGGAATGCACCCACCTCAATTCAAGGCAACTTCTGGATGATGAGAAAGTGGTAGAATAAGAAGAGATCCTGAACAATGTGGTTCAAGCAAATGATGAAGTGTGGATTGATATTGATGACACGGTGGAAGAGACTCAGGAGAAAGTAAAATCGTCTAGAGATCATGTTATTGACATACTAGAATCGGGAGTGCAAAAGGCTAATGCACCATTGCCTAAGCCACCTCCTCCATATCCTCAAAGGCTCACCAAGAAAAATGGCAAGAATCAATTCAAAAAGTTCATTGATATGATAAAGAGCCTCTCGATAAATATGCCACTAGTTGAAGCCTTGTAGCAAATGGCCAGTTACGCAAAGTTTATGAAGGAATTAGTGACAAAGAAGTGGTCGATGAATTTTGAGACTATCAAAGTCACTCATCAAGTGAGTGAAAGTTTGAATTTGATGGATCCTAAATTGGAAGATCCTGCTACTTTCACAACCCCTTGTACCATTGGAAGTGCCGAGGTTGCCAAAGATCTTTTTGATCTTGGGGAGAGTATCAATTTGATGCCTTATTCGATTTTCAAGACCTTGGGAATTGGGCAACCAAGACCCACATCTATGAGATTATAAATGGACGATCGTACAATGAAGAGACCTCTAGGAGTGATCGAAGATGTATTGGTTCGTGTTGATAAGTTCATTCTTGATCACGCTCAACTATGTCTTCTATAAAGACTAAACGGGCGTTGCAAATATAAATCTG